>VSMD01124855.1:0-40762 GCA_008750895.1 Mirza zaza
TTTTTTTTTTTTGAAACAAGAGTCTCACTTTGTTGCCCAGGCTAGAGTGAGTGCTGTGGTGTCGGCCTAGCTCAGAGCAACCTCAAACTCCTGGGCTCAAGCAGTCCTCCTGCCTCAGCCTCCCGAGTAGCTGGGACTACAGGCCTGTGCCACCATGCCTGGCTAATTTTATATATGTTAGTTGTCCAATTAATTTCTTTCTATTTATAGTAGAGACGGGGTCTCGCTGTTGCTCAGGCTGGTTTTGAACTCCTGACCTTGAGCAATCCGCCTGCCTCGGCCTCCCAGAGTGCTAGGATTACAGGCATATGAGCCACCGCACCCGGCCCATCTAGACTCTTTCGACATGGCCTACAAGGTTTTTCAGTTTCTGGTTCTGCCTACTTCTGCACTTTCAACTCTGGACCACTCTCTTGACTTCCTTGTCCCACCTCTCGTGCCGATCTTACGCTTTTCCTATGCTTCTAATTTCTGCATAATTTCTGTCACTTTGGTGACACTTAATCTGGAGTGTGATTGTTATCCTCCTCCCCACTATATCCTTGAAGGCAGGGCCCCTGTTATTCTCTAACCACATATCTTTTTTTTCGGGGGGGGGGGGGGGGACAGAGTTTGACTCTGTTGCCCTGGCTAGAGTGCGGTGGCATCAGCCTAGCTTATGGCAACCTCCAACTTCTGGGCTTCAGCGATCCTTCTGCCTCAGCCTCCCAAGTAGCTGGGAATACAGGCATGTGTCACCATGCCCAGCTAATTTTTTCTATATATTTTTGGTTGGCCAATTAATTTGTTTCTATTTTTAGTAGAGACGGGGTCTCACTCTTGCTCAGGCTGGTTTCAAACTCCTGACCTTGAGCGATCCTCCCGCCTCAGCCTCCTAGAGTGCTAGGATTACAGGCGTGAGCCACCGCGCCCATCCCATATTTCTTGATTATTAACTCAAACTGGGATTGAGAAAGAGCTAAGTGATTTTGTGAGGTGTTTTTTTTTTTGACAGAGTCTCTCTCTGTCACCTAGGCTAGAGTGCTGTAGTGTCAGCCTAGCTCACAGCAACCTCAAACTCTTGGACTCAAGCAGTCCTCCTGCCTCAGCCTCCCAAGTAACCAGGAATATAGGTGTACACCAGCACATCTGGCTAATTTTTTCTATTTTAATAGAGATGAGGGTCTCACTCTTGTTCAAGCTGGTCTTGAACTCCTGACTTCAAATGATCCTCCTGCTTCAGCCTCTGAGAGTGCTAGGATTACATCTGAGTGAGCCACTGTACCCAGCCCTAAGTGGTTTTAATTCCTTGAACTTTTCCATAAATTGGACTAATTTAAATTCTGGTCAGAGGAAAGAAGGGTTAATATAATTTAATCTATGGTTATCTTGTGATAAATATTTAATAGAATTTATGGGTGTATTATTAAAAAAATAGTAACTTTGGGTTACTAAAATACTTTGTAGAGAATCAGATATCACCAAGGAAAGAATTCAGAAGATCCTGGCAACTGGTGCTAATGTTATTCTAACCACTGGTGGAATTGATGATATGTGTCTGAAGTATTTTGTGGAGGCTGGTGCTATGGCAGTTCGAAGAGTTTTAAAAAGGGACCTTAAACGCATTGCTAAAGCTTCTGGAGGTATGTCTTCTACCAGCTCTCACATAAAATTCTTGTGATACTATTACGTGACTATGCCAAAGGTCCTTTTACTTTGTATTATTGACACCAAGCAGCTTCAAAAACTTTCAGACTCCCTAATGCAGGGGTCCTCAAACTTTTTAAACAGGGGGCCAGTTCACTGTCCCTCAGACCGTTGGAGAGTGGGGCGCACATTCCACACATGCGCACTGTGGGCCTGGGACGAGTCGGCTGCTAAGCAGGACAGGCAGTGGCAGCAAAAACACCCGGGGGGCTAGATATATGTCCTCCGCAGTTTGAGGACCCCTGCCCTGATGCTTTGTGCTACAAAGCCATTGGAAATTCATGAACTGCATTTAACTCAAAAATGATATAGCTCCATCTTTAAAAGGACAGTTGCTTGTCTGATGCCTAACCAAACCTTAAACTTGTAATATCATTTTTGTCATAAATGGAATCTTTTTCTGAATCTAAGGATATTAAAACCATCATGAAGGAACAGTATTTATAGATCCTTTTTAACTCTTAATAGCAACTATTCTGTCAACCC
Organism: Mirza zaza; assembly: GCA_008750895.1. Classification (NCBI taxonomy): domain Eukaryota; kingdom Metazoa; phylum Chordata; class Mammalia; order Primates; family Cheirogaleidae; genus Mirza; species Mirza zaza. The sequence continues at coordinate 2,173 of VSMD01124855.1, forward strand.
TGGCCAATTTGGAAGGTGAAGAAACTTTTGAAGCTGCAATGTTGGGACAAGCAGAAGAGGTGGTACAGGAGAGAATTTGTGATGATGAACTGATCTTAATCAAAAAGTAAGAGCTACTTTGTAAATTGTAAAGCTATACAGATTTTTTTTTTATTAGTAAAAATAGATTTTCTTCCCATTTATTTGCTGCCATAGTCTTACAATGATATGGGCAGTTATACGCATGGGATAAAATAATACTGGTCCATTATAAATTGAGGTGAAGTAACCATTTTCATCTCTTGTACATGGACTAGACATTGTTTTTGGTATGGTACAGTCTCAGTGTCCTATGTAAGCCCTTTTTTTTTTTTTTTGGAGACAGAGTCTCTGTTGCCCAGGCTAGAGTGCCATGGCGTTGGCCTAGCTCACAGCAACCTGAAACTCCTGGGCTCAAGTGATCCTCCTGCCTCAGCCTCCCTAGTAGCTGGGACTACAGGCATGTGCCACCATGCCCAGCTAATTTTTTCTATATATTTTTTTAGTTGGCCAATAAATTTCTTTCTATTTTTAGTAGAGACGGGGGTCTCGCTCTTACTCAGGCTGGTTTTGAACTCCTGACCTTGAGCGATTCCTCCTGCCTTGGCCTTCCAGAGTGCTAGGATTAAAGGCATGATCCACCACACCCAGCTGTGTGTAAGCCAAATTTAATCAAGGGCACTTGCAATTAATTACTATGTACATTTGTTTTATGAAAATATCATTTAAAGGATTTTTGTTTGTTTTTAATAGCACCAAAGCTCGTACATCTGCATCAATTATCTTACGTGGGGCAAATGATTTCATGTGTGATGAAATGGAGCGCTCTTTACATGATGCTCTTTGTGTAGTGAAGAGAGTTTTGGAGTCAAAATCCGTGGTTCCAGGTGGGGGTGCTATAGAAGCCGCCCTTTCCATATACCTTGAAAACTATGCGACCAGCATGGTAAGAAGACTTACTTATTTCAAGAAGGACAAAGGAGATAATCTTTGGCATTTTTTTAAATATACCTTGTCTGAGCCCTTAGCTGCTGCTGTGGGCCTCTAATTTTTTTCCATTTATTTAGATATCTGATTGTCTTCTTAGGGGTCTCGGGAACAGCTTGCTATTGCCGAGTTTGCAAGATCTCTTCTTGTTATTCCTAATACACTGGCAGTTAATGCTGCCCAGGACTCCACAGATCTGGTTGCAAAGCTAAGAGCTTTTCATAACGAGGCTCAAGTTAACCCAGAACGAAAAAATCTAAAATGGTAAGCATACAATTTCCCTTTTTTCTTTTTTATATATTGCATATGGTAGTTTGGTTCTATTTTAAATGTGACAAATAACCTTTTAGCCTTTAGTCTAAACATTTGCAAAATGGTACATTGAAAAGGATAATAGTCCACTACAGGGGCTAGCTAACATAAATAACAGACTTGTCAAACACTGTATGTAAAAAAACATTACAGCACATGTTCACTCTAATTCAAGGGATGATGACTAATAATTATTAGCACTGGAGAGTCTTAGTTAACAACTCTGATTCCTAACCTCTCCCTCCTTTTCTGGATAGTCGCTTTACTTATCTATAAGAAGGTCCTACAGAGACATAGGTGAGATGACTTTAGGGTGATCAATATCCATTTTCAAGCAGTCTTGTATATGAAAGTTTGGAGACAGGGTTTCTTCACTACCGTCTAGGCTTTTGTGCAACTTGATGCTATGTTTGCTCTTCATAACTACTTTTGTCTAACTTACAAGGTCCAAACATTTCTTAAGGTTAACATTTGAATGGAATAGCTGGAACTAATAGGCTACCTAATCAGTTTGTAAATGGCCAGTTAACATTTTTTCTTGGTTGTAGGATTGGTCTTGATTTGATCAATGGTAAACCTCGAGACAACAAACAAGCTGGTGTGTTTGAACCAACCATAGTTAAAGTTAAGAGTCTGAAATTTGCTACAGAAGCTGCAATTACCATTCTACGAATTGATGATCTTATTAAGTTACATCCAGAAAGCAAAGATGATAAACATGGAGGTTATGAAGATGCTGTTCACTCTGGAGCCCTTGATGACTAATCTGATTCTTTTATTTATAACAATGTTAGATGCAATTGTCTTGTATGTTGAGTATTACACATTAAAGTACAGTAAGCTGTCAGCTTGGGTTCACATAGGAGATGGTTTCTTTCCTCGCTTTGGTCCTCTTATTTCACATTTTATAACTTAGTACTTTATTGGTTTAAAGAGAAATGAAGTTTCAAGTTTAGTTTAAGCAGTTCCTCCTCTCTGAACACACATTGCTATTCCCATCCCACCCCCAATGCACAGGGCTGCAACACCACGAGTTCCGCCTGTTCTCTCCAGTGTGTGTAACAGGGTCACAAGAATTCTGCAGCCAGATGCTCCAAGAGGGTGGCCCAAGGCTATAGCCCCTCCTTGAATGTTGACCTAAGGGGAGAAAAAATTTACCTTAGATTTTTTTTTTTCTTTTGTAGACACAGCTAACATCCTAAACTTATCTTTTTCCTCTTACGGTTAGTATCAGCAAACCTACCCTTTTAAATTCAATTTTCACTTTAACTGCTTAGAAAAATGCACAGCTTTGTGAAATCCATTGCTGACCTTGTTCCTCAGTTTAAAAAATTGTTTTTAAAATGCTCTATTTATAATGTCTGAAGTAATGTAGTCAAGGTTAGGGGTTTTTTGTGCTTTTTCTGCCTGAGTCCAAGTAGGAACTTAACCATATTATTTCTTCAACTATTACCAAATGGCCAATAGCTGGAAGATAACTAATTACCATTTTTGATCTTAAGATTGCATTGTGAAATTGATTGGCAAGGTCTCCTTGGGAATATTTGCTCATATTTACCTTCTCTGGGTTTAGTCCAAGTTCTTTAGCTATTGCAACAGAAAGGGCTGCAAAGGCTTCATTGATTTCAAATACATCAACATCCTCCAGTGACCAACCTGCTTTTGCGACCTAAAGGAAAGATTAAGAGGCCTCAGAAATCAGACTAAAGTTAAGCCCTTTATTTCTTCATTGTAAACATACATACTAAACATAGATAATGAAAAGCCTGCTGCACAGTATTAAAGGATCTCTAAAAATGGCTGCTTTGGATTCGTAGTTTAGTCCAGTGATATCTCAGGTTTCACCCAAAAGGTTAAGGATGTGCCCTAAAAGATCTCTTAGAAATTTTAAACTGTTGGGTGGGTACGGCAGCCCAAGCCTGTAGTCCCAGCTACTTGGGAGGCTGAGACAGGAGGATGGCTTGAGCCCAGGAGTTTGAGGTTGCTGTGAGCTAGGCTGATACCATGGCACTATAGCCTGGGCAACAGATTGATACTGTCTCCAAAAAATAAATTTCTAAACTCTTAAATTTTGAACTAATTGTATTTGTTACTTGTATATAATCATTTCCTTTAAAAAGCATGATTTAAATGTTCTTGGCTACTCTTCCTGGTAGAGAAAGACTAGAGACACAACTAAATGAACAAGCTCATTTAAGGTTTGACAAATTTCATAAAAGAGGAACAGCAAATAAAACCTGATAGGAATAAGTAAATAAAAAACTAGCACAAGCCGGGCGTGGTGGCTCACGCCTATAATCCTAGCACTCTGGGAGGCCGAGGCAGGCAGATTGCTCGAGGTCAGGAGTTCGAAACCAGCCTGAGCAAGAGCGAGACCCCCGTCTCTACCATAAATAGAAATTAATTGGCCAACTAATATATAGAGAAAAAATTACCCAGGCGTGGTAGTGCATGCCTGTAGTCCCAGCTACTTGGAAGGCTGAGGCAGAAGGATTGCTTGAGCCTAGGAGTTTGAGGTTGCTGTGAGCTAGGCTGACACCATGGCACTCTAGTCTGAGCAACAAAGTGAGACTGTCTCAAAACAAGCACGGTCCCAACATTTTAGAGTAGAAAGGAAATCTAAGCAAAGGTTTATGAGGGGAGGACTTAATACAAAATTGCAGATTATTGCAATTTTGGTCCCAGAAAAAAACAAAGCAAAGGATGAGATCTAACAGTTAACACTCACAGCTTGTTTTATGGCTGGAATTGGTCCTGCTCCCATAATGGAAGGGTCCACGCCTGCTTGTGACCAGGAAACTATCTGTGCTAAAGATGTAAGCCCACGCTTATCAGCTTCTGATTTCTTCATAAGAACCACAGCTGCAGCTCCATCATTGATTCCTGTAAAATATCAATGACTAATTTCCATGATGCTCATTCACCTCAAGTACATATCTGTGGCTACTTTCTTTTTGTTATAATTCAATAGACTACTGTGTAGTTAGAAATAGTTAAGTTTGGTAATATGATGATTGGCTAGAGAAAGTGGAGAGGTTATAGCAGAGTGGGAGGGAAGGTTTTCAAGAAAATGTAAGAAATAAGCCCAGGCTTCCCAAGGAGGTATTGAGAGTTTCTAGTATTGGAAAAGTACAAAGATACATAAAAGTTCCCTAAATTCCTTTCTCGTTTGTATGTCTGGTTCGGATGTCAAGAAACCAAATCAGTTCTTTCAGTATGGGTTTAAGTCAATGATCAAATACAGAGAAACTACGTTTTCCTTAAACTGAGCTTTAAAAATAATTTTCTATATAAAATTTTTTTTGAGATAGAGTCTGACTCTGTTGCCCAGGCTAGAGTGCCATGGCGTCAGCCTAGCTCACAGCAACCTCAAACTCCTGGGCTCAAGCAATCCTTGTGCCTCAGCCTCCCAAGTACCTGGGACTACAGGCATGCGCCACCATGCCTGGCTAATTTTTTCTATGTTTTTAGTTGGCCAATTAATTTATTTCTATTTTTAGTAGAGATGGGGTCTTGCTCTTGTTCAGGCTAGTTTCGAACTTCTGACCTTGAGTGCCTCGGCCTCCCAGAGTGCTAGGATTACAGGCATGAGCCACCACGGCAGGCCTATATAAATATTTAAATAAAAGGAAAAAAATTGGTATTCACTTGGTAGACCTTGCAGAAGATGGAATTCCCCCAAATGCCCTTCAGAAAATCTAACCTGAAGCATTAGCTGCGGTCACTGTTCCTGTTCCATCTGTAAGAAAGTAAGGCTTTAGCTTGGACATGGCTTCCATGTTGCTCCCGTGGCGAGGAAACTCGTCTGTTTTAACTTCAATAAGACCTGAAAAATGGAAAACCAAGATTAGCACAGAGATGGAAGTGAGTGTGCTGGGAATAGTGTTCTCACGCATGGGACATGAGGATTCATATTTGGTAGAAAAGTTAATTTATAACTACTTTCATTCCAATAGGAGGAAAGTACACACTACCAAGAATTCCTGTCTGTTAAAACATTTTATGAGAACTGAATTCATGAGACATTTTCAATGTTATCCAAATTCCTACCCCTTCCTAAAGTAGTTAACAGGGAGCTGTTTGTGCAAAAGATTGCTGTGGTTTGGGTCATAGCACTGGGTGGTTACAACTGAGTGGATTAGGCAGCCTCAAAGCCAATCTTGTAGAGGCTAAACATAAGAAATGTCAGTTATCAATAACAGAACTTGGCTAGAGCATTCATTTGTCAATTAAAATTGACAGACGACCCCAAACGATCCACCCTCTAGAAACGCGAATGTGAGATGCACACAGAAGGAAGAGGTAGTGGATGTTCACTTCTGAGAAAGTTTAGCCTATGTGGGGACAGGTCAGCTGTTGCCTCCTAGCAACCATGAGCCAATGCTCCAGTTTTTCATGAAACCTGCTGTATATACATAGCAGCCTCGGACACTCTTGGACCGAGAATTTCTCAATGCTGGCATACTTCCCTGTGTTACGGCATTCCATAAACAGCCCTCCTACACATTCACATATCCAGGACATATCTTTGCAACCTTAAAAACATAACTAAGATGTAATTTATAACTATAATTATTTTGGATTTTACTCTTACTTATAAATAGGCTGATGTTTAAACCATTATAATTTATATACTCACCTTTTCTAGAAGACACAAAAACTGGTACAATCTCTTTATCAAAATGACCAGCTTTCTGTGCACTCTCTGTCCTATTCTGAGACAGAACTGCAATCTTGTCCTGATCTTCTCTACTCACTTGCCATTTTTTGGCTACATTTTCAGCTGAAAAAGGGGAAAAAAGGCAAAAACCCAACGTGTTAATGAACTGGCTTTTGGTAGCTCAAGTTGTCCACATTTAACCAAGCACTGACTACACACACTAGCATGCTCACAGGTGGGCTAAGAGGCAATGCTCTGGGTGGAGTGGTCCTGCCTTCCACTAGCAATGGATTTAGAAATGTTACAGTGACTCTCAGGAAGCCATTTTCTTTCTTTCTCTTTCTTTGCGTTCCTTTTCTTTCTTTCTTTACTCTTTGTCTCTATTTCTCTTTTTCTTTCTTCCTTCCTTCTCTTTTTCTTTCCTCTTTTTCCTTTCTTCCTTCTCTCTTTCTTTCTTTTCTTTTTCTTTCTTCTTCCTTCCCTTCTTTCCTTCTCTCCTTCCCTTTCTATATAATTGTAAACTTTCAGAAATTTCCTTTATCCAGATTCACTGTTTATATTTTTGCCCTTTTTGCTTTAACATTTCCTTTCTGAACCATTTGAGAGAAAGACGGAAATAGCAATGCCCTTTTGCCCCTAAATTTTAATTTCAGTATACATTTCCAAATAACAAGGTCATTTTCTTACATAAGCACACTTATAAAAATCAGGAAATTTAACATGCATTCAACTATTATCTAATCCTTGGTCCACTTCAAATTTCACCTACTGTCCCAATAATGTCCTTATAGCTCCTTTATTAGTTAGTCTAAGACGCATTGCATTTAACCATCAACCCTCTTTAGTTTCCTTTTATCTATAACAGTTCTTCAGACTATGTTCATATTTCTTAAGCTTGATATTTTTGAAGAGCCTGGGCCAGTTCTTTGGTTTATTTTTATTTTTATTTTGAGACAAAGTCTCACTCTGTTGCCCAGGCTAGAGTGAGTGCCGTGGGGTAAGCCTAGCTCACAGCAACCTCAAACTCCTGGGCTCAATCAATCCTACTGCCTCGGCCTCCCGAGTAGTTAGGACTATAGGCATGCGCCACCATGCCGAGCTAATTTTATATATATATATTTTTTTAGTTGGTCAATTAATTTCTTTCTATTTATAGTAGAGATGGGGGGGGGTCTCACTCTTGCTCAGGCTGGTTTTGAACTCCTGACCTCGAGCGATCCGCCAGCCTCGGCCTCCCAGAGTGCTAGGATTACAGGCGTGAGCCACTGCGCCCAGCCTTTTTTATATATTTTTAGTTGTCCAATTAATTTCTTTCTATTTTTAGTAGAGGCGGGGTCTTACTCTTGCTCAGGCTGGTTTTGAACTCCTGTAGTTGGCCAATTAATTTCTATTTTTAGTGGAGACAGGGTCTCGCTTTTGCTCAGGCTGGTTTCAAACTCCTGACTTTGAGCGATCCACCCACCTCAGCCTCCCAGAGTGCTAGAATTACAGGTGTAAGCCACCTCGCCCAGCCAGTTCTTTGGTTTAAATGTCCCCAGTTTGAGTTTGTCTGATATTTCCTCAAGATTAGATTAAGATTATTCAGAAAGAGAGGCATACCACTGAATAATTAATGGTATGATCTCAGTGAATCTTTTTTTTTCTGAGACAAGGTCTTACTCTATCACCTAGGTTGGAGTGCAGTGGTGCGATCAGAGCTCACTGCTAACATTCTCTGAAGATCAAGGATTGACAAAGTAGAGAAAGACTACTCACTTCACTTCAGTTCATCAACAAGAAACTGTGCCTGTCAGCAGGGATACTAAAATGCGTACAACAGGGTCTCCACACATAGGAGGAAAGCACTTAAGAAGCAGATTATTATATAATCTTTTTCAACCTTTTTAAAGTTAATATATTTTCAGCTATGTTTGCCTTACCTGTAATACCCATATGGTAGTTGTGAAATGCACAGGTAAGACCATCACAGAGTATACTGTCAGCTAGTGCCGACTCACCAAGCTTTACTCCTGTTCTCAAGTGAACCAAGTGGGGAGCCTAGAAACAAGAAATAAAAATAGATTTAGGCTTGGTTGTAATTAGTCATCTCCTTAGAATCCTACTCAAAACTAGTTTTTCCTCAGTTTTCATCCAGTCCCCTTCGCAGCCCTTCTCCCCAGTTCTAGCTCCTCCACCAGGCCAGAACCTGCAGACTCCTGGAACTAGCAGACTACTCCCTCCTGCCTGCTCTTGGGAACTCATTACTCTCCTACCTACCTATTTCTCATCTCGCTCAAACCTATTTATTCTATGTCCTATTTCCTTAAGAATCCCATTTATTCTTTCCAAAGAGGCAACTAATTATCTGATAAATGAAGAACTCATCTAAGTGCTTAAGTAATGCTAACAATGTTACTTATTTTAATAGGAGACATAATGCCTATAATGAGAATAAATCAAGTTGCCTAATTAACTAATGAGGAGGGGTTTCTGAGTACGTGCTGTTCTTAACTCCTATCAACTCAATAGTAACAATAACAGAATAGAAAGAGTATTGGACTTAGAGTTAGAAAAGCTGCATTTGAATGATGACTCTAGGCCTGTTTCCTTACCTATAAATTGGAAACATCACCTGCCCTATATGGGCTGTGGTGAGCATGTACAAAAGCACCTGGTAACGCACTACACTGATACTAGTATTGTTCAGTCAAAATCACTGATTGTTTTGCTGCCATCAGCTTATCTCCTCTTAAGCCTCAGCAATGCCTGGGCTGATCAGCCTCTAACCAGGGAATTCCTGGGTCACACCCTGAGCTGTCTCAGTAGGAAACAGGGGATATATTATACTTTTTCCTTTTCATGGCTGTACCAATTTGAGGGATGGAATGCAGTGAAACAAATCCCACCTGGCAAACCTATTGGAGAAGGGTACTACTCAGTGGTCCTCTTTTCCATGTTTATACCTTGCAAAGGTTAACAAAGTCTGGTCCCTGGGATCTTCCTTGTCATGTACAGGAAGGTAAGTGGCAACATCTGTTTTTGCCTTTTACTCACAATGAGAAAGAAATTTAAAACCACCTGTATTAACCAACTAACGTTATGGGCTTAATTCAGAAAATATTTTATGCTTCATTAACAATAGTTTAGAAAAAAATATTCTGTTCCAGTCACACTGGCTGATAGGCGTTTTCATCAACGTGGATTTCCCATCCAAATTGAAGAATAATTGATGTTTAGGTAGGGCTCAAAATTGAATCTATTTTTGTTTCTTTCCTGTTTGGTTCCAGCTCTGATAGGCATCAGTTTACTTTGCTGTGGCAGACAGGAGTTTCTCAAAGAGAGGTCAGTGAGAGCTATCTCTGCAGAGGCCTTACTTACCTTGCTCATATTTTCCATGCCTCCTGCAACCACAATGCTGGAGTCTCCTAACCCTATGGACTGAGCTGCAAGGCACACGGCTTTTAGGCCTGACCCACAGATCATCTGGCAGCTCCACGCTGGAACGGAGTAGGGAATTCCTGCACCCACACTGGCTTGTCTCACCGGATTCTGCCCGCAACCTGCAAGAAGGAACACAGAGGCCTGCTGGCAATCAAGGAGAAAGACAAAATGTCAGGGTGAAAGCGTGTGCAAAATTGCCACCTGGGTCACCTGCCACTTCTGAAAGCCTGCAGGCCAGCTAAGTTCCCACTAGAGGCAAGAAGCCCTGTCTACATTCTCCACCTGTCACAGTCTAGACCTTTAAAACACACTGCCTTGTGCTGCTCTCTAGGAATTTCATAGATATTAAATATAAGCTTTCTCCTCCACAAAAGGTTATTAATGCCTTAAAACAGAACTGTCATCCTCATCTTTTGAGAGGGCTTGAATAAGCCCTATCAAACCTACTTAGGCATTATTAATGTTTCTAACTAGGGCCATTTGCTCCCATGATCACAGCTTAAAACAATTGGGAAAAAAAGAGGAGTTACTTGAAGAGGATAACCTCTGTTAATAAGTAATTCTTTTCTTCCTTATTATTCATTACACTACAGTTAACTGGTTATGTAATAAGATATGTACATAGTCAGAACTCACAAATAACGTTTTATGTTTTTTGAGACAGAGTCTCACTCTGTTGCCCGGGGCTAGAGTGCTGTGGCATCAGCCTAGCTCACAGCAACCTCAAACTCCTGGGCTCAAGCAATCCTTCTGCCTCAGACTCCCAAAGAGCTGGGACTATAGGCATGTGCCACCATGCTAAATTTTTCTTTTCTTTTTTTTTTTTTTTTGGTAGAGACAGGGTCTTGCTCTTATTCAGGCTGGTTTCGAACTCCTGAGATCAAATGATGCGCACACCTGTTGGAGGCTGATTCTGGCATTATGCCTTATACTAATCATTCACTATAGCCTGTAATATACGTCTGCTGCCTGATGCAGCAGTAGTCAGCATTGTCTTCAGATACGATTGCTGCCTTGTGACATGATAAGAGGCCTGAGTTGTTGCACATAAGCAAATGCTCCCAACTCCCACACAGAGGGCCCCTGTGGTGGGAGTCTAGAGGCCATGAGAACAAAAACAAGAAAAACTCTCCCAAAAACTGGCCCCCAATTGATAGTTAACAGTCAATGATGGGTGAGACTCCTCAGGAGGGGGGGGCGACCTAAGACAGACACAACCATGAGGCCAGGGAGGAGCCAAAAAATCCTCCCTCAATCTAGGGAGGATTGAGACCAAAAAGCACTTCAAATGGCTACATTGTTTTATGTTGCCTATCTTGGCCTTGGCTTTTAAGCTCTGTCTGGCACCTTAGCTTTAGTAAATGTTTGAGGTCTGAGACCATGGGAAATTGTTCCCTTTTAAAACAACTCCAAAATTAATATCGCTGCTATGCTCAAATGCTCACATACAAAAAACTAACCTTGGGTCTAGGGAGATATAAAAATAAAGCAACCAGTACATTAGTCACTCAAGTCATTGTCACGTCCATGTGCGTCTGTGTCGTTATTTATGTTCTGTGTTCATCCCCCGTCCTATAATCGGGCCACATCACACACCTCAGCCTCCCAGAGTGCTAGGATTACAGGCATGAGCCACTGCGCCTGGCCACAAATACTTTTTTTTTGAGACAGAGACTCACTCTGTTGCTTGGGCTAGAGTGCTGTGGCATCAGCCTAGCTCACAGCAACCTCAAACTCCTGGGCTCAAGCAATCCTCCTGCCTCAGCCTCCTGAGTAGCTGGGACCACAGGCATGCACTACCATGCCCGGCTAATTTTTTATATATATATATTTTAGTTGACTAATTAATTTCTTTCTATTTATAGTAAAGACGGGGTCTCGCTCTTGCTCAGGCTGGTTTTGAACTCCTGACCTTGAGCGATTCTCCCGCCTTGGCCTCTCAGAGTGCTACGATTACAGGCATGAGCCACCACCCCCGGCCACAAATACCTTTTTTTTTTTTGAGACAGAGTCTCACTTTATTGCCCAGGCTAGAGTGAGTACCATGGCGTCAGCCTAGCTCACAGCAACCTCAAACTCCTGGGCTCAAGCAATCCTGCTGCCTCAGCCTCCCGAGTATCTGGGACTACAGGCATGCGCCACCATGCCCAGCTAATTTTTTCTATATATATTAGTTGGCCAATTAATTTCTTTCTATTTAGAGATGGGGTCTCGCTCTTGCTCAGGCTGGTCTCGAACTCCTGAGCTCAAACGATCCGCCCACCTCGGCCTCCCAGAGAGCTAGGATTACAGGCATAAGCCACCGCGCCTGGCCTCACAAATACCTTTTTATAAGTCAACTGTGGGGACTTCCTTCAGTTGGGAAGAAATATATCACTTATTTGAAGTAGCACAAAAGGCAATGGAGTAAATTTCAAATATTCTCAGTCACCACTGTCTATTATCAAAGGGTCAAAAGTAATGTTACAGGCACAGTGGCTTATGCCTGGAATCCCAATACTCTGGGAGGCCAAGGCAGGAGGATTCCTTGAGCTCATGAGTTTGAGACCAGCCAAAGCAAGAGCCAGATGCTGTCTCTACTAAAAATAGAAAAATAAGCCAGATGTTATGGTGCACTCGTGTAATCCCAGCTACTTGGGAGGCTAAAGCAGGGGTATAGCTAGAGCCGAGGAATTCAAGGCTATAGTGTGCTATGATTACACCTGTGAACAGGCACTATACTCCAGCCTGGGCAACAGAGCAATACCACATCTCTTAAAGAACACACACACACTAAAAACAAAATATGCCATGAACCAGCTAGCTGTTAGTGTGCACATTTAAAGAGAAACCAACAGTAGAGTACCCTATGACAACTGAACAAGTCTGAGTCAAGGGTGTGGGGAGGCAGAAAGGAGGGAATGGCCAGCCTAACGGTATTGCATGCATATTTTTTAAAGCCTTGGGGAATCAGGAGAAAGTGGACTAGTTCATACAAAACCTTAAGACCCAAAAGGACAAGCTGAGAAAAGAGAATCAGGAAGAAGAACTAAAAAACTACAAAGTAAATACACAGAAAAATGGGCCACATCTCAGAAAAGACAGAAGTTGGTTTTGAGTGAGCATTACCAATTAGCACTACAAATAATTAGAATTTATGTTACTGAGTAAGCACAAAACAAGTTATTAATAAATAATGTAGGCCAGGCACGGTGGCTTACGCCTATAATCCTAGCACTCTGGGAGGCTGAGGCAGGAGGATCCCTCAAAGTCAGAAGTTCGAAACCAGCCTGAGCAAGAGGGAGACCCAGTCTCTACTAATAAATAGAAAGAAATTAATTAGCCAACTAAAAATATATGTAAAAATTAGCTGGGCATGGTGGCGCATGCCTGTAGTCCCAGCTACTTGGGAGGCTGAGGCAGGAGGATCACTTGAGCCCAGGAGTCTGAGGTTGCTGTGAGCTAGGCTGATGCCACGGCACTCTAGCCAGGGCAACACAGTGAGACTCTGTCTCAAAAAAAAAAAAAAATAAATAAATACTGTAGAGGAACTTCTGAAGCTGCTGGAACTAATTAGGAATGGTCAAATCCAAACAGAATCAGAAGACAGGAGCATCCTCATGACTCACCTATCTTCCTCCAGGGAGTGATATGACCTATTTGTGAGGGGCATGAAGTACCTTCCCAGCTCAGAACTGAGCCCTGAGAAGGCAAAGACTTGTATTGTTGGAGCCATACCCTCAGCACCAAGCAGTCAGGAGGAATTCAACACATTTTTACTGAATGTATAACATTTTAGGGGAATATAGAGGACCGTGCATGCACTCCTATGCATCAAGCTAGTCCTGCTTCTAAAGAATGAAAATGGGCCAGGCGCGGTGGCTCACGCCTGTAATCCTAGCTCTCTGGGAGGCTGAGGCGGGCGGATGGTTTGAGTTCAGGAGTTCAAAACCAGCCGGAGCAAGAGCGAAACCCTGTCTCTACTAAAAATGGAAAGAAATTAATTGGCCAACTAAAACTATATAGAAAAAATTAGCCGGGCATGGTGGCGCATGCCTGTAGTCTCAGCTACTCGGGAGGCTGAGGCAGGAGAATTGCTTGAGCCCGGGAGTCAGAGGTTGCTGTGAGCTAGGCTGATGCCACGGCACTCTAGCCAGGGCAACAGAGTGAGACTCTGTCTCAAAAAAAAAAAAAAAAAAAAGAAGTGAAAATGCAGTGTATGTAGATCAGTGGTCTGGGTTCATTCAGGAAAAGCATATGAAAGAAGCTGAGTCTTGCTTGCAGAGGTTGGGTGTGCCTGTAGTCCCAGCTACTCAGGAGGCTGAGACAAAAAAATTACTTAAGCCCAGGAATTAGAGACCAGCCCAAGCAATATAGCCAGACCTCAAAACAATTAATTGATTATTTTGTTTGTTTTTACAAAGAGGTTCTTCTAAGCTGTATAGAAGCTACTGACAGGGCCGGGGGAGGGGCTGTAGGGGGAATCCTAACAGAGGGCTCTGAGCAAGAGGATGGGAGCAAGAACTTAAGGGAGCCTGAGTGTGCGCATCTGTGTTAATGGGCTGTTTCTGATAAACCTGACCTCTCTGGGGTCACTGAAGAGTTACCTGCTGCCAAAACGTGTCCGAATATGACCTCAGACACGTCTTCTGGAGCCACAGTGGCCCTCTTCAGCACTTCTTTGATGACAGTCGAGCCCAGGTCCTGGACAGGAACGGCAGCTAAGGCACCATTGAAGGAGCCTACAACACAACGGGAGACCGCGGACATCTGAAACCCGAGGGCAACGCAGAACCCCCCACGCGCTGCCCAGCGCAGTCTGGAAAGCTCCCCCCGCCCCGGGGCGGCGCCCTCTCCCTCCACAGGTTCCCACGCCCGCTAGTCTGGGCAACGGGCAGGGCATGCGACACACTCGCAGCGGCCGAGGGCCGGACAGGACACTCCCAGGGCGACCTCTTTGGACGCCGCTGGACCCCAGCTCTTTCCCGGAAGACGAGGGAATGCATGCGGCCCCATGCTTCTAAAACAAAGGGAGCCGCGGGTCAAGGGCTTTCAAAACTCTGGGGCACTGAGGGGACGGAGGTAATGACCACAGATCGCGGTTCCAGCACCCAGACCCCTGCCCCGAGCCCAGCTCAGACCACCGAGCAGCCCCGCCCCCGCGACCGCAGGGCTGACCAATGCCGCCTGCCGGAGCTGGCCAATCATGGGCCTCGCGAGAGAGCTCCTCCGCACGCCAGCCAATGGAGCAGCCGGGCAGCACGGTGGCTCCACCCCGGGAGCCAATCCGAGCACGGTGGGCGGAGCGCGCCCACCTGGCGAGAAGGGGCGGGGCTGCCGCGCCAGGCCTGGGGAGGCTCGGGCGCTGGGTCTAGGGAGTTCCCGGGTCCTCGCGGCCTGGCCGGGCCGTCCTCCTCCGCGCACGCCCCTCTCCCGCGCCAAACAGGTCTGGCCCTCGGCACTCCTGCCGAGGTGGCGCGCGGCTCAGACCCTGCGCGGGGCCCGCCGGCCACTCACCTATGATGGTCCGCGCTGCCGAGACGATCACCACAGGGTCCGAGCCTGCACTCATCCTGCCCACAACCGCCTCTCCCGCTTCTGTCGGGCCCGCGCTGCCCGCGAGTGAGGCAAAGCCCTCGCTCTCCGCCCACAAGTCGCGCCGGTGGGCGGGACCTGGGGCCGCCCCGCCCCACGCCTCCGTGCGGCCCGCAGTGCGCAGGCGCGAGGCCGGAGCTAGGGCTGGCCCGGGGGACAGGCGCCCCCGGGACGAAGGCGGGCTGGGGGGCCCGCGACGAAGGGCGGATGGCCTTTAGCTGAGGATCGGGGTGTGCAGGCTCCAGGGGAGAGGGTCAGGGAGGATTCCGGAGGCGCAGGGCGAGGGGTGGGGGCGCGGGCCGGGGCGTCCCGTGGGGAGCAGGGGGCGTCCTGGGGCTGCGGGCGGATCTGCGCGCCTCGGACGCCCGCCCGCCGCCTCCACACACTTTTTCTGGACACCCCAGTGTTGTAGTCTCCTGTCTTAATGTTTTGGGAGCGGGTTGTTTGTTTTTAATCTTAGGGTTTTTCAAAACAGTAAAGGGGGAGGTGACAAAAGAATATATCGCGTTCAGCGCAGGGTTTGAATCCCACTGGCGAGAATCTTGAATGGGAATCCTGCCAACTGCAGGACCGAGGACAATTCTGATGTTTTTGGGGTTTTTTCCCCTCAGGGGCTTCGAAAGTTCCTCTACAGTTTGGATGTCAATAAGCATTCCTTACGTCAGGTGTTACCTGGGTTCGCCTCTGTGGGAGACCCCATGGGGTTGGCCACACTTGCCTTTCTTGGGGAAGATCAGTCTTGGCGTGAACGAGTGAGGAAGCTGGGAGTGTCTTAATGTCCTACTAGTCAGAGTTCCTTTGGTTGAGAAGTTGACAGTTTGTTTTTTTGTTTGTTTGTTTTTAGTTTTTCAATTCTGTAACTTTTTATTTTGAAATTATTTTAAACTTACAGAAAAGTTACAAGAATAGGACAAAAAAATTCCACATATATATTTTTTCTTTTTTTTTTTTTTTGAGACAGAGTCTCGCTTTGTTGCCCAGGCTAGAGTGAGTGCCGTGGTGTCAGCCTAGCTCACAGCAACCTCAAACTCCTGGGCTCAAGCAATCCTGCTGCCTCAGCCTCCCAAGTAGCTGGGACTACAGGCCTGTGCCACCATGCCCGGCTAATTTTTCTCTCTATATATTAGTTGGCCAATTAATTTCTTTCTATTTATAGTAGAGATGGGGTCTCACTCTTGCTCAGGCTGGTCTCAAACTCCTGACCTTGAGCAATCCGCCAGGCCTCGGCCTCCCAGAGTGCTAGGATTACAGGTGTGAGCCCCCTCGCCTGGCCCCACATGTATCTTTCATCCACATTTCTGAATAAACATTTCACCATATATATATATTTTTTTTTTTTTTTTTTTTTTTTTTTTTTTTTGAGATGGTCTCGCTTCATTGCCCAGGCTAGAGTGAGTGACGTGGCGTCAGCCTAGCTCACAGCAACCTCAAACTCCTGGGCTCAAGCGATCCTGCTGCCTCAGCCTCCCGAGTAGCTGGGACTACAGGCATGCACCACCATGCCCGGCTAATTTTTTTTTATATATATATATATTAGTTGGCCAATTAATTTCTTTTTTATTTTTTATAGTAGAGATGGGGTCTCGCTCAGGGTGGTTTTGAACTCCTGACCTTGAGCAATCCACCCGCCTCGGCCTCCCAGAGTGCTAGGATTACAGGCGTGAGCCACTGGGCCCGGCCTCACCATATATATTTGATCATTCTCTCTATACACACATACATACACACAAGAATATTTTCTTCTGAAACATGTGACAACAAATTGCAGACATGCCTTTTAGCTCTAAATATTCTAATGTGATTTCTAGAACACAAGGACAATGTGTTATATAACTACTGTACTGTGATCAAAATTAAGAAATTAACACCTATATAATATTATAATCTACAGAGAGTATTCCATTTTACTAATTGTCCACATATGGCTTTTAAAGAGAAAAAAATCTGATTCAGATGCAATCCTGGATCACATATATTTGGTTATCATATTTCTTTAGACACATGGTTTTTTAATTTATTGAAGGCAAAGTTAGTTAAATTTAATAAATCCAAGGTAAACAGCGCCCAACAATATTGCCCTACTTCATTTCTTAGTTCTTTTTACATGCTCCGTTATGTTTTTAAAAAATAAAATTTGGAGAGGCTTACTTATTTAAGTATATGAAGCATAGTAAATTCTTTACCACCCATAATAAGATTCACAATACCATAGTGGACTCTTGTTAGTTGTGTTTATTCCCATTTCTCATTTAACCTCTAATACCTTGAGGGTAACAAGTCTCAGTCATCTTTGTATCCCTAATAATTTACACATAACTTTGAAGGGCAAAATATGTTTGATGTTTGAAAGATGTTTGAACAAGACAGAGAGAAGGGCTATTCGTTTCAGGTTAAACTTACCATTAATACTCTCCATGAATGAGAAAAAGGAATTATACATTACAACAATTAGAGAATAATAGTGCCTGAACGTGAAACAGTATCTTTCATTGTTAACCATTTAGAATAAAGAAATACTCCATATTCCACACCTCCATTATTAACCTCTGGACAGTTATTCCTTGACCAATGTCCCTTTTACAGCTAGTGTGCTGCGGCCACATCGTATTGATTCTAAGATGCACATTTGTTCACATTTTAACATCTCTGATATTGCTGGCATCTTCCTGTTGCCGTGGTAGTCGTCACATAGTTCATGGCATGGCTATTTGGTTGACAGCTGGGAGGTCAGTGGATTGGTTCAGCATACCTCTGCTTGCAATAGGAAAATGTACATTTGAGACTCCCTTGGGCAATTGATTTTCAGAGATCTGGGCTATCCAGATGATGCCCTCACAGTCGGAGGTACCATAAACACCGGAATACCGCGGAGACTTCGAACCAGATGGTCAGGATTTCATCATTCGATCAATCACATTTTTTGAAAGCCGGATGCCCTTCACCACGGTGATGTTCTCACTCTCGTCCGCCTCAAAGGTGACCCCACGGGTGCCGGCGGTCCCGCCCGTGGCTCCCGCGCCTGCCCCCGCAGACACCTCGTGCGGACCCACAAGCGGCTCGGAGCCCCGCGCCGGGATTACCCCCCGCACGGCGGGGGCAAGGCCGCGACCGGCTCCTCCGGTGAGAAGTTGACAGTTTGGACAATGAAGGAAGGGAAGCTTGTAATGAGTTGGTCGCTTCTGTTTAAGCCATTAGCACTACGTATCCCCTACTGGGCAAAGTTCTGAGCTTTCTAGGAACCTAACACCTGGAGCCAGTTACTTTTCCAGTCTCAGCTCCGGCTGTTTCCCCTGGACACTCCCCCAGTTAGGCTACTAGGGCTCCTGGAGAGAACGCCAGTCCTCCGTTTCCTGCAGCTTGGCCGCCTGGAGAGAACGCCACCTACTCCCTGATGGAAAGTGGAAGCCTTCAGTCCAGCTAAAATTTCTGTCCATTGTGAAAACTTTCCCCTGCCTGCAGCATCAACCCATTCCCTCCTCCGTGCTCTCCCTAGCATATAGTATACAACCCTGGGTGCCAATCACCTCTCCCCCAACCCGCAGTACAGGCCTCCCCTTTCCAGAGAGAGGTCTTGCTTCCTCTTGTTCTCTTTAGCACCTAGAACTTACTACATATCAAATAAATGTTAGTGAATTTTCATGATTATCACCCAAAAGCTTTCCTTAACCATTTCCAAGAGCTGCATGAGGCCCCATTAGAGAGGATACAGATAAGGAGACTTGCAAATATTTGAACAATAATTAACATTGAACAGAACAATCATCAACTGCCAGTATCAACTAGGTGTGTTTGAATAAAGGGTAAGGACTTGAGTAGGGTACTCGGTGACGGCTAGAATTGCATGTCTATTTTCAATGGACTCAATATATTTCACCTCTTTCCTAATTAATCTTAGCCTTGGCCAGTGAATGGTTTAAGAATGGACATGTGACTCAACCTTGGCCATAAAAATGTGAGCAGAAGCTTGGGTGGCTCTGAGAAAGGTATTCTCACTTCTAAGAAATAGAGATAGATCCTCTTCCCCTTTGGATGTCGTGGTGTTTGGTGAAGCCTGGAGGGGGGCCAGCCCAGCTGCAAGGCCAACACACTGAGGACAGCAGAGAGGAGATGGAAAGAACCAAGGCCTGTAAGGACATCTTTGAGAGCAACCCTAGAGTCCACTCAACCTCTGATCTTCCAATTATGTGAGACAATTTTCCTTACTGTTTAAGCCAGCTTAAGTTAGGTAGGCTGTTCTGTCACACATAGCTGAAAGCATCCTATACATCTAGTCAGACTTTCTGGTAGGAAATTAAGAATGTTAGAAGGTATTTTGTAAATCAAAGAGAAACTAATATGCTAAGAAGGAAAGGGTTTCTAGGTAAGCAATGCAACTTATTGGAAACACTGCACAGTGGAGTGGAAGGTGCAATGTGGGGCAGGCCTCGAGGAGATCAGCTACTTCTCCCCACAAAAGCCTGGTCCCTTAGGTAGTAGTAGTCACAGAGGATAAGAAATTGATAGGACATAGAATAAAAGAATACACAGAGGCGAAGGTATAGTTTTATAGGTTTATATAAAGAAAGCAGGATAAAGCAGGGGTACTCAGGAGTAATGCAGCCTTGAGGTTAGATTCACATAGGTTTTTATAATCACAGATATCAATTACCAGTTGCCATAGTAACAAATTTACATAACAGGTAATGCAGTTAGGGTCAAAAGTCCTTTCAAAGGGCTTCTAACAAATTCTAATCTATCTAGGTGAACAAACAGTTACAAAGTCTTTCAAGGACTACCTTCTAAGTTCTAAGAGATAGTCATGAATTATCAGAGGAATAACAAAGAGGTATAGTGGCTCTGTATTTCTTTGATCTAGTTATTGTGGACTTAAGGCAGACAGTCAGGAGAGAGCAGGAAGCCCATCTCTATATTCTAAATTGCTCGTGACCACAGGGGTGCATCTTTTGCCTAGGGCACTCATTGTCTCCACCTCCCATCCTGTGAGCCAGATATTTACCTGTCTAGTGTCTTTCAAGAACCTGGAGGCTCACAGACCTGAGATAAGTGAGAAGCCTCCTGGAATGCATCCCCACAGGAACTTTCAGAGCCCTCCCAAGGCGAGGCAGCCCTTGATAGGTGAACTAATGAGTTCACATACTCCTTCAGGGCAAAACCCTGCAAACTCCTGTTTCTGTTTTTAATATAGCAATATTGGGCGATACAATAAAATAATGATCTTATGAGCCACATCTCATTAATTCCTCGATCATATTTCCTCAACAGTGGAGCAAGAAAACTTTGTCACAAGGTTGTGAAGGGGAAAACTGTTGACAAGCCTGGAGAAGCCTCTCGAAGAATTTTAAAGTAGATTAAAAAAAATCATCAGGCCCTGGGAAACTACATTAAGACTTTGCAGGCCAGACATGGTGGCTCACACCTGTAAACCTAGAACTTTGGGAAGGGTGAGGCGGGAAGATTGCTTGAGGCCAGGAGTTTGAGACCAGCCTGAGCAACACAGCAAGACCCCATCTCTACAAAACAATTATTTAAAAAATTAGCCAGGTGCAGTGACATGTGCCTGTAGTCTCAGCTACTCAGGAGGCTGATGCAGGAGGATCGCTTGAGTCTGGGAGTTTGAGGTTGCAGTGAGCTATGACGTCACTGCATTCTAGCTTGGGCAACAGAGACCCTTTCAAAAAAACAAACCCCCCAAAAAACTTTACAGAGATATGTGGATGGGCAAATAAACCAGAGATGACTAAAGTGTAGGCCCCAGAGTTAGGGCAGTAGAAAAGGAAAAAATTGGGTAACAGGAGAAATCCTTAGGGTCTGGGAAGGTGATGGAGTCAGCAATCCTCCCTGCTAAGAACTCAGCAGCACATTATAAATCTCTTCTTTCCAGTAATCTGGAATGTGGTTCCTATCCCCAAACATATCAGAGGCCAAGAAATTCAAGGAACTTTTCCCTTGGCTTAGCTCTATTCTATCTCATTTTCCACTTACTCTTTGGCCATTCCTCAGTCTCCATTGTGGGCTTACTGTTGCTGCCCCTTAATATATTCCCCAAGGTTCCTACTTTGTTTGCACTGGCTCCCTGAGTAATAACTGTCATTCCCATGGCTTCAGTTACCACCTATATGTGGATAACTCTGAAATCCTTACATCTAATTTAGTTGTCTCCTGAGCAGACTGGTCCTCTCCATTTAAATTTCATATAAGCACATCAAATGTAACATATCCAAACCAAGCTCTTCTAGCCTTTGTTTTTTCTTCTTTTAAAATATCAGTGAGCAGCATAACTATCTTCTGTTAACCAAGTCAGAAATCTCTCTCCAAATCCACTTAGATGTCACTTCCTCTAGGATGCCTTCCTATCTCCTGCATTTGGTGCCTCCTCAGCATCTCTGCTAGACTGTATCAGCTTTGTTATATATACTGCTTTATGCACAGCTCCTTGCGCATTATAGGCATTATTTATGTATGAATATGAATATATCTTTATGGCCAATGCCTAGCACATTTGAATGAGTATAATATATTCTTCTAGAGACTAGGACTATATTAAATTGTTTCCTGCCTAGAGGATCTATTCTAGCCAGAGTAAGCTGAGTAAATCTCAAGACAGTAATTGCTTTTGTTGAGAGGCCACACAGTATCTGTTCTACTCAAAGCTCCATAAAGGCCAGATGGAGACTAAGAATAACGAATGGAAGAAAGAGGAATATATATTTTTAAATTACATCTGGATCTAGAATCATTTGCTACCTGGGCTGGTGAGCAAAGTGCATGGGTAGGTAGACACCAAAATTTCCAAGTGCTTATGAGGGGCTACCATTATAGCAGTGCAACAGAGCCAGTCTATCCTGAGGGGTACTTGCAGCTGTTTTTTTTTTTTTTTTTTTTTTTTTTGAGACAGAGTCTCACTCTGTCGCCCAGGGTAGAGTGAGTGCCGTGGAGTCAGCCTAGCTCACAGCAACCTCAATCTCCTGGGCTCAAGCAATTCTGCTGCCTCAGCCTCCCAAGTAGCTGGTACTACAGGCATGCACCACCATGCCCAGCTAATTTTTTATATATATATGTTGGCCAATTAATTTCTATTTATAGTAGAGACAGGGTCTCGCTCAGGCTGGTTTTGAACTCCTGACCTTGAACAATCCGCCCGCCTCAACCTTGTTCTTGGTTAAGTTTCATAAACAGGTACAAGAGTCCTGGCCAGGTTTTAGCCAGAAGGTAGAATTCACCAAACTACCATGTAGCAAATTCCTTCTTTGGTCTCTGTGAGGGGAGCAATGAATCACCAAAGTGGATTCCTTCCAGCTTATTCCTTCTGCCATAAGCTGGAAGGAAGCAGCAAACTCTATGATGGGTCCTGAGCAGAGTTAATGACATTAGCCAGGGCTGAGTGTTTATGAAAAATACAGGGATAAGTTAACTTCCAAGACAGTGTTATCAAAGAGCAGTAGGCAATGACTGAGTACACGGGAAAACTATTCATGAGAGAACGAACATCGTGGCTTTGCATTATGTTTTGCAGAAGTGTCTCAGGATCTATAGTAGTCCATTGTATTAAATACTGCTGAGGGGGCCAAGGACACTGACATCTGCTGAGCTCTCTGTATGACTCCCATCAGAAACCAAATCAGTGGGCACTGTGATCTCAGGCTTCCCAGGCTCCAAACTGTGAGAGATGTGTTTAAGTCACCAAGTCTGTTTTTTAACACCAGCACCAGGCTAAGATAGCACTGTTATAAGCACTTTACATGTATTACTAATTCATCAAATACTCTTTTACAGGTAAAAACAAGCCACAGACAGATTCAGTAGTTTGTGCAAGTCACGGATAAGTGTAATGCCAGAATTCAAAGCAATTAATTCCACAAGCCACTCTCCCAAATTGAATATATGATCCATCCCCTCTCTTACCACAGTCACAAGGTAAAGCATCCAACCCCAGAAATGGGAAATACTGACTAGGTACAATCATTACTCCCTAAGTTACTCATCAAGGTGTATTCTACAGAAACATGAAAATTGGTAACATCACATTAACAGGTCTATATTTAGTCATAAATTTATGTCATTGGTTGAAGTCTCCTATTGCACACCAATGATTACATTAACACCGACAGAGAATTCCATTTTTGTTTGAATTGGGCAAGTTGAAAGGACATAACAATCAAAAGCCAAACAATATTTAATAAATCAAGGGACTATTTTAGTTCATACCTAAATGTTTAATCATATGCAAATTTAAAAATGTGTAGGATTTTTTATTCACTTGAGCACACTGCACAAAACGTTAATCAAAAAGTGCTATTTTTAACACACTACTGAAGACCAGATATACTTTGTCACCTAAACAAGCAGAACAGTTATTTTCAAATAACTTGCACCTCAGTTTCAAGTAGTATAACTTCAATTCTGAGGTCCTTGATTATACTACAAGTTATGTCTAAAACAACTATTTTGCTTTTAGTGAAAATGATGTTTCATCTTAACCATATATGAAAAGCTATAGATTCAAAAGCCATTCGGTATCATAGACCTTGATACTTAATGTTTAATTATCAGAGAACATGGAACAAACTTTTAAAGTCTTCTACCTTACATTTCTTTGGCCAGGCACAGTGGCTCATGCCGTGATCCCAGCACTTTGGGAGGACCCCTTGAGCCCAGGAGTTTGACAACCTGGGTAACAGCACATCACTTACAAAAAATTTAAATACTGGCCAGGTGTGATTGGTGTGCATCTGTAGTTCTACCTACTCAGGAGGCTAAGACAGGAGCATTGCTTCAGCCCAGGTGTTCAAGGTTGTAGTGAGCTAAGATCTCACTACACTGGACTATAGACTGGGTGACAGAGTGAGACCCTGTCTCAAAAAAAATTTCTCCTATATTCTAACACCCTATAGGCTTGCTGATATAATATTAGCAGATATGTTAGTAAAAATCAGTAGTACTGGCCAATGTTTTACAACAAACATAACTGACTACGGAGATACTCTACCTGAAACCAGGTCACACACAAAAAACTGTTCAATTAAAACCTAACAAATACTGAAGTAACTTTTTACTTTTCTGCATTTCAAATATTTTATAAGAATTATTTTTATAAATCAGGAAAAAAATTTAAAGTGCAGTCCTAAACTCCAACTTCATTTTGCAAAACAACACATAAAGTAAATTTAGAAATTAGGCAAATAATAAAAGTCAGTGCATGCACTTAAGTTTCACTTTTGTGGTATGTTGAAGGATAATGAATAGAAATTCAGCAATTCAATGAAAATAAGTGACAAATGCTAAGCACATACCCCAAACAAACCAAAAAAACCAATGAAGGAGTTACAATAAAAATCTTTATTTAGGTTTGGTCAGTACAGGTAAGATATACTGGAGTCACAGAGCAATATGCATTAACAGGATACAACAGTTCATAAAAACTGAGTAACTATGCACACAAATTTCTTAAACATTCAGTCACCTAAAGAGAAAATGCACAGATGTGTGGTGGAAAAAACTGTATCTAACACTGAAACTACTATAGGACTCCATCAACAAGTCCAACTTTTAGTGATAAAAAAACTACTGTACTGGGCAAACTTGGCAGTCATAAACCCACATCTATTCTAACAAGTCTGAATGGTGCATAAGTATAATAACAGCATGAGTAAGAATGCCCTTACACAGCACAGGTTCTAGATAGACATAGATTTATACAGACATCATTGTGTTATACTTTACGGAAAGATTTCCATTTACAACTTCACATTAACTCATATAAAAATAACTTGACCCTACACAAAATGTCCTTTTAGCAACATTCAAAGTAATTAACTGTTATAATTTCCAAAGTGGCAGAGGTATTGAAGCAAAAAAATAATAATAACCAAACAAACAAGAAAAACAAAAACACACACCAACAAAAAGGCAAATTGTGACAAAAGTATGCATTAATTTTCTAGACAGTATCCTCTCCCAAATTAAATGACACTGTATAAAAATTTGCTGGAAAAATATTACAAAACTGAACCCTGTACATTTACACTTGAGTCCAAGCCATTCTGAACGTGGCGGGAACCCACAGTTCGGTTACCTTTCCCACTCACTGCTTTCTCCTCTTGAGGGTCATGATTGGAGTCTGTGTCATTTGAGTGGTGTGTGAGAGAGTTTTCACTGCCCGTGGGAGAGTCTACACTTTCATACCCCGCACTGAGTTGGTTTACGTAACTACTACCTCCTCTGCCAGTTCTCTCCTCTGAGCTTTTGGAAGCCTTATTGCCATTCCCTGGAGAAGAAGGAAAGTCATCTTCAGTTGTATTCCCCTCCCTGTGAAATCCAGACCCAGACGTCCTCTGACGGGAGGAGCTACCATTACTTGGTCCGTTTGCCAGACGGCTGCAGTCTTTACTTGTGGCCTCTGCCTGTTCTACAGGTTCAGAAGATGTAGTCCTGCTGGTACTTGGGGCTGAGGCTTGAGACTGCTGCTGTTGGTATTGAGCCAACTGCTGGCGTGTCTCCTTCAGTTGTTGCTGAAGAACTAGAATGGTACTCTGCATACCCTCTACTTCTTCGTCAAGCTGGATGATGAAGTCATTCAGTTCTGTGCAAAGGAGAGTCAAACCTACTTTAATATCTCTTAAAACATTGAAAAATATTTATGTGCCTGCCACAAAGCAAGGCATTCAATAACTGCTTGTTAAGTAAACAAATACAATTCTAAAATCACAATATATTTTAAATTTTTGCTTGGAATTTTAAAATAGCCATTCAGGAATGAGTTTGTTTTGGGGGAAGCTGGATGCTTAAAATGATATGCATACCTGTGGGTCCTAGATCCATGAATTCAATCAACGGCAGATTGAAAATATTTGGGAAAAAACTGCAGCTGTACTGAACATGTACAGACCTTTTTCTTGTCATCAATCTCTACACAATGTGGTATAACAATAATTTACATAGCATTAACACTGTATTATGTATCATAAGTAACCTAGAGATGGTTTAAATGTTAAGATGTGCAAATAAATACTATACCATTTTATATCAGGGACTTGAGTATCTGTACATTTTAGTATCTGTGGGAGGTCCTGGAACCAACCCTCAAGGAACGATTGTTATTAAATTGATTTGAACCATCTTGCTACACACAACTGATTACAGCACTCCAAATGTGACTCATGTTTACCTGTGGGCCCACTATGGCCAAGCACCTTATTCCTCATCCTCCTGCCCAGTGTCTTAGCTCCACAGTAGGTCTGCACCATACAGACACAGTGTGGTCCTCTACACTCCAAAGAGTCCTAGCCTCTAATCAAGGACTGTTCCACATACAAGGACAAAGTCACATAACTAATACTTGAAGATGTTAAAATACATATGTCCACTAAGTTCTAAAAAGGTTCAAAAAGAAAAAGAAAAAAAAGGCCTTCACAGCTATATAAAATCTCCTATTTACATGTTTGCAAGTAGTGTAACAGCTAAGGAATACCACTTTGAAAGGCAGTTTTAAAGAAAGTACTTGGTTACTGATCTTTGCAATTAACCATCAGTCTTACTAATTTTCCATTTAAATTTTCAGACTGGGTATTTTCCTAACTATTAATGTTCCTCACAAAGAAGAGAAACAGTATAGATGTAGCTATACTTGCACAAAAATGGAGGCTGGCAATTTTTGTGTTTCTTAACAGATCTTTTTCTTTTTTTTGAGAGAGGGTCTCACTCTGTCACCCAGGCACGAGTACAGGGGCAGCAACATAGCTCACTGCAATCTCAAACTCCTGGGCTTGAGGGATCCTCCTGCCTCAGTGTTCCAAGTAGGCTAGGACTACAGACACACACAACCACACCCAGCTAATTTTTATATTGTTTTGTAGAGACTGTGCCTTACTATGTTACTTAGGCTGGTTTCTAACTCCTGGGCTCACATGCTCCTCCAGCCTCTACCCTCCCAAAGTGCTAGGATTATAAGTGTGAGCCACGACACTCAGTCTGTTTTAGCAAATAAATATTAAATCTCTCATTCACTAAATAGGACATCAACAGGTACAATTATATTATTTTCAAACTTCTAGAAATTGCCAAATGTTTCCAAGATTTACACTTACAAGAAACAGTCAAAGACAGTCCCTCGTTCAAACACTGAATATAAATTTGTACATCTTAGCAATACAACATCCTTTTTATATTTCACCAAACTCTAGCCCACTAAAAAAAAAAAAAAAACTGTAAGAAATTTGCACAATAAACAAGGAGAGTGGAAAAACACACTAAGAGGCCTTTGTTTACTGACTCAACTAGAAATGTATCATTCATAATTCTATATAATCATAGGCAGAGATTAGCATGTACAGAATCTAACCTATAATTTCATGCCTGGCAGCTTTTTTTGAGTAAACTTTTCAAAAAAACCCCTTACCATCCTGACTGCTTTTAAGCTCCTCACTATATTTCTTCTGTAAAGCCAACTCTGCTTCAAGTTGTGCAATACGTCCCTGGGACAGCTGCCTTCCAAGTTCTTGATTCTCCTGGATAAGCATTCGACACTTCGCCATTAATTTTTTCCCTGTTTGGCTGCAAAGGAAAGAGCCATCCATCATAAAATGAAGATAAAACTCTATATAACCTTCTTTGCTTACAATTATTACAGTGATAAATGTAGCACATACAGAATATAACTATGTCACAGCAGATGCCACCTATGATTACCATCTTCTCTTCTGGAACACGTCCATCTTCCAAATTTCAGTATTTTGCCAATATAGCAGCATAAATAAAAACTAAAAGTGCCCAAATGGACACTTTTGTTTCTATTACATCAATAATCAATTCTGAAATCTGTTTTAATCACAAATTATCTTTTGAAACAAACAGGCCAGTTAATTCACACACACCTTGGATACACCAATATTATTACAATACTAAGGTACTTATATCAAACAGAAAAGTTCTTTAAAAGTTACATGTAACATCAATCACAAATGTATGCTTCTCTAAAATACCTAGCACATGAAAATTAGTATCTAGAAATATAAATGATTGAGAGTATATTTATTCTTGCTAAAAAACATTTAATAAAAATTCTTAATAGGCAGTTCTCTAGTGTATCCATCTTCCGTATCTCTTGAGAATGTATTAAGTGAGGCATGCTTAATTTTTTTTGAAGCTTTAAGACTCTTTCTACTCATCAACCCCTTAACTTTTTAATGTTTTATATATTCAAACTGGGATGTAAGTTTTTTTTTAATTTAATATTGATACATAATTAAGCTATTATTGATGTTATAAAAAATCATCCTTGTGATACAAAAATAAGAACAGGGGTTACTACCACAAGGAATTCGAACGCGGAAATATCTGCCATATTAAGAGTGGCATACTTTCAACAAACTAGCTTCCAAATGCTAGGGCAACATATTACAGGACCTATGTGCGCACACATAGCAATGGCAATAAAAGTAGCAACCATAACTTTTAAAGGGATCTGATTTAAGTACATAATTGCTATATTACCTTTGAGGCTTGGATAGAAAGTTTGAAAATTCTTGTCATTGGGTTAAGTCCAGAATGACTTTGTTGGTTAAAAACTTTTATTTTGGTCTCTCCTTCTAGTTGGGCTTTCACATGCCTGATCTATTATCTCAGTATGTGTTAGAACTTTAAAATGGAAGCATTTTGTAAATAATTCTCATTCTTTTAAGTAGTACTCCAAGGTTCTTTTACCTACAACATGTGTTCTAACTTAATATAATTCAAAACAGGTTTGTAATTGAGTTTCCTTACAGAAATCTGTAGAACAGTAAAACCTGGGTTACTACTGTTCAAGGTGCCCAAAATGAAAGCCATGAGCTACCAGGAGGTAAGGGTTTTATTCTTTTATGTGGCAATTTTATTAGCTGGTGTGCTTGTTCCTTGCTACCTTAGCTCCAGATATTACCCTATTTCCCATTACCGCTCTCAGGCTTTAGCCTCCAGTGAACACACACTTAGACATCAAACAACGAGGAAATAAGAGACAGACATGATTGTCAAGAACAGTGGAATCCCTTCCACCTTACTATGTTCCCACAACTTTGTTTTCCTGCAAAGTATATAATATCAGTGTTTCTAACTACCTGAAAATTCTTTTATATGAATTAAATAAGGATTAGAAAAAAAACAGACAACTGTAAAATACATTAATTTGTGACCTGGGCCAGTATGGGTGGCTCACGCCTGTAATCCTAGCACTCTGGGAGGCTGAGGCAGGTAGATCCTTTGAACTCAGGAGTTTGAGACCAGCCTGAGCAAAAGCCAGACCCCATCTCTACTAAAAATAGAAAGAAATTAATTGGCCAACAAAAATATAGAGAAAAAATTAGCCAGGAATGGTGGCGAATGCCTGTAGTCCCAGCTACTCGGGAGGCTGAGGCAGGAGGATCGCTTGAGCCCAGGAGTTTGAGGTTGCCGTGAGCTAGGCTGATGCCACTGCACTCTAGCCGGGCAACAAGAGTGAGACTCTGTCTCCAAAAAAAAAAAAAAATTTGTGACCTGACTTAACCCCATATAAAAATGCCACAAATTCTCAAGCAAAAAGGTTTCATTTTAACAAGTCATATTTTTAATAAATACCTGTGCTAAAATAATCCTATCATATCTAAAACTAGCAGTTACTAAAGTAAATCTCAACAAAACCACAGTTTTAAACATCCCATAACTTTATGTTATTTTATTAACTATGTAAAATTTGTGTTGTGCTCATCACATCACAAAAAAATGAAAATTATAAGTAACTGGTTTTGGAATGATTTTTTAAACTTACAACAAAAATCTAACAAAAATCTTAATTCCTAAAACCAAATAACCCATAAAGCAAATATAACAGGAAATACTTCTTCAACGAAAGGATTTATAAAAAAAAAAAAATGATCATACATTGCTTTTAGAAATCAAGGGGAAGGGACCCAGGTTATTTTAGAGAGACATACAGACAATTACTCAAATGATTAAATGCAAACTGGAAACTGCTGGAATACTGAAAGATACCCCTATAAACACTCTAAAATATATGCACAATCTCATGAATGAAATATTTTAACTGAAGTGGACATGATAATTCAAGGAATCTTTCTTCCTCAAAATTAAAACAGAAAAATAGGCAAGTGAAAACACCCACCCACACCCACACAGAACAAAACAAGATTCATTCTATTTGAAATATTCCAGACAGGGGATTGACTGAGCATTGCTTCAAATTAATGATATATTTATAGAACTTGACATATTCTGGCTTATAGCCTAATTTTACAGAACGAAAGTCCATTTATAGATGATTAAATTGTGATTCATAAATATAATGGAAATACTATGTAACCATTAAAAATGTAGCCTATATGTACTAAAAAATGGAAAAATGTCTAAGAGATAAAGTAGAAAAAAACAAGCTGCAAGTCATCTATTTTTATGGCATGATCACATTTAAAACATTTTATATATATAAAATGATTGGATATGCATAGAAATTATCTTGATGATACCCAAGAAATTTAACAGTGGTTACTGCTCCTAGAGAATAGAATGGGGAAAGTCAAAGTCACATCCAGAAGTGACACTCACTTTTTATCTCCACCTTTCTCTCCAGTATTTCAATTTTATATACAAGCATGTATTATCTTATTAATTAAAAGAGAAAATTTTAACAATGACAAGAAAAATAAGCAGAGACTTCAAAATGACTGTTACTTAAGTAGCAAAGAAAGGTGCTGGCTAAATCTGAGTACATATTAATAATACATTTTATGAATTACTGCTTGACTTACTAAAAATATACTTAGGCTATTTCTAATGTGACTGTAAATGGCATAAAATATACACAAAAGCCTTAATTGCAGGCACAAGAAGCTAATTTCAAACAGATTTGGTTACTTACCCTGCAACCCCCACAAAACAGTGAGAATTTTAGAAGCAGATTTCTTGCTGAAAAATCACACAAACCACTTCTTCAACCCACCCTCTGCCCCACAATCAGTTCCCTAAAGCACAAACATACAAGATACTTACAATTGATTTGAATGATTAAGAGAGAACTTAAGTCACCCTTGTTAAAACTGCACTTAAACGTTGGGACAAGCTGGAACATTTATCTTCCACTCATCTTAGACTCCATTATCACCAAGCGAAAATTTGAACTGGTGACTTATAGAATGATCTGACGAAAAAAATTCACCTCCAGGATTGGATGGAAGCATGAAGAAAATAATGCCTTTTATCTAAATGATCAAATGAATCTGCTAGAAATGATCACTATACCTTTTTTCAATTCACAAAATGTCTCACTTAGGCCAGCCCACAGTTCCAACACATAATCTTCTGGCAGGCACCCTGTGAAGCTGTCCCACATTAATTTCTACTGCAATATCCTGGGACAAAGTGTCAAAAAGTAACAAGTGTCAAGTCTCCTTGTCTTTTATGATATCAGTTGGAATAAAGTAGGTCTTTCAAAAATGAGACACAGCGCCTTTTCCTTCACTTTGAAGAGCACAGCAACAGTATTTCCAAAAGCAATCTGCTCTCCACAGCCCCCCCCCAAATTAAAATGTTAAGAGTACAACAAAATCATCATATATTCCTTTAACTTAAAAAAAACAACTATTTCAAGGCACATTTAATTTAATATCAAGAGTGCAATACAAAAGGCCCAAATACAATGAAGGAACACATTCCCCCATTAACACCAACGACAATGCTTTTAACATGTGCCTGTTGAATGGAACGTGTATTTCATAGTTTGCTACTGAAAAAAATAACGCAGTGAGTCTCATCACAGCCAATACCCTTATACAATCTAGTTGTGAAATGAATGTTTATAATGCTTCAAACAGTTTAAACCTGAAGTTTGATACCACACCTTCATGTTTGTACAGTCCTCAGTAAGATTATCTACAGTTTTTGCAACCATTCAAAGAACAAACCATTGATTAAAACCACATTGATATAAGGCTCAATCAAGTAATAGAGCCCCAAACTAAATGGTTAAATATATGTACTACTTGTACTGACAGCTATCATTTGATTCTCTCATGACTATTAAAAGTTGGTTCTTAGTAAATAATCCCTTTAAAGGCAAAATTCACCTCATTTGAGTTTTGACCCAGAAGTTCAACAACAATCATGAAGTCCACAGTCTTATTGGCAAAACTGATATACAGTGTCTCTAAGTCACTATGCTCAAGGTTAAGAGCGATGCATATTCCATTATTACATTTTACTGGAATTTTACATGTTCAATTCATGATTTAAAATCTCTAGGTTTTCATTCCTCCAAATTGTCTGAAGACACACTGTGCCACAGACTTAAGACTTCTGTTTCTCCCTCTATTTTCTTCAAACAGAAACAATTTCTCAAATGTCTACATGTCCTAGAAGGGGAATTTTTCGGAGGTGGCCACTTCTTCGGAATAGTCCGACGGCATCAGGCCTCTGAAGCAAGGGGAAGGGGAAGAGAAAAAAGCTGAAACACAAGGTTCATCTGGTAAGTTTTACATTAACCATTACAAGCTGGACAGTATAAGAATGTGGCTTTTTTTTTGGCTCAAAAAGTCTGAGTCTTGGTGTGGAAACGAGTACTTGGCTGTCCCACCACAGCTTTCTCGTAGTGGGACTGTCAGGGAAGTCTTGACTGGGGAGTATGATTTGTTTACCTATCAGGCGTAAACTTCCAGGCACTCAGTTCATTTTGGGCTTGTTCCAGTTTGTCTTTAGTCTGTTCCAGTTCACCTTTCATTTTTAGGAAAAACAAGTTGATCGCTGGGTCCACCATTGTTGATCTCAGTTGGGCAACGCTCGGCTGCTGAACTTGCTTGAGGTACTGGATTTGAGTCTGTGCAAAGCAAAGCAAACAATTACCAACAAATCAAAGAAAACATACATTAGGTGGGGTAAACTCCCTTTCATTCACTTGATTTACCAACTCAATTATTAAGCACCTTCCCCCCCCCTTTGATCTTAAAATTCTCTAGAGAAAGTACAAATTAAAACAATTTATTTAAGGCTACTCATGTAGGAATTAAGGCCATTTGGATTGTGTCTCCATATTTGTGGTCTTTAAATAAAAAGACTATCTTACTTTGTAACTAAAACAGCACAAAAAAAAGTCGACATTAAAACTAAAAAATTAAAAAACAAAAATCTAAATAGGTTAATAACCCACAGGAAAAAAGCTAAGTTTAAGATATTAATTATGTAAGTTATTGGAGTCTCTTATAGTTTACTTTTTCTAATTTTTTGCCTATAGAAATTATTCTATGTAAAAGTCCCCTAAAAACATACCAGGTACAAGATTATAATTTAAAACACACATTTGCACTCCTAAACTAAAAAATGGATATAGCATTTATACCTACGTAAGTTGACATTACAGCTTTAAAAAAGCAAAACTCAATAGAACCTTAAGCCAAAATAAAACAAATTCGTTTGTTCCCCTTCTGAGCAGATTTGAATTGCAGAATTGTAAAGCTAGAAGTAACTGACCTAGTCTAAACTACTTATTTTTTGGAGATAAAATAAGCCAGTTGTTAAAGCATATAGTTAGTTCAGTGGCATAGCTGAACTAGAATACTAGTTCTTAGGCCTCCTGACTCCCAGTCTAGAGCTTTTTCCACCATACCAGAACCCCTCTACTTACATATGAAACCTTCAATTTCGACTTCAGTTGTACTACTTACTAGCACACTAAAAATATATTTCTAAAATATGAAATACAGTTATTAGCATTAAAATCATCATTTTCTTCATACCCAAAACAGATCTGGTTCAAGATTTCACTCCATGTTAAGGCTTAAACAGGATCAAATTTAAAATTTCTTACTACAAATTCAGTAAAAGTCACAAATACACTAAATGGACTGAGAATACTGAGCAAACAAATAATTTTTATTTAATTCACAAAAATGTTTAACAATCTTTTGTTTAATTTGTTTTAAACAGAAAAGTACAACTGCTTATTCAATGTAAGGCCAGCTGCTGAGATAATTTAATACGAAAGAATAAAGTATGTCTTTATAGCACACACCATGTGCTGATATCACTAAACAAAATGCAATCTTACAACACTGACTGGGATTCAGTTACTATTTAGGTTTACAAAGTACCAACAGTCAATGCTTTCAATTATGAAAAGAGAGACAAATTTGAGTAGAATTCCACGTGCTAGGGAATAGAAAACTGAGTGCAGTGTTTTAAAAGTCAATTTTATTCCAAAAGCTATTTTGAGTGGGTTGGCAAAAGACTAAATAAAAAATGGGAATACTAGTGAGGAGACAAAAAAATGACAGATTTAAAAACAAAATAGTTAATCAAGTATTATAAAAAGTTAACAATGGCAATGGCCCAGCGCAGTGGCTCACTCCTGTAATCCTAGCACTCTGGGAGGCTGAGGCAGGAGGATCACCTGAGGTCAGGAGTTCGAGACCAGCCTGAGCAAGAGGAAGACCTCATCTCTCCTAAAAATAGAAAAACTTAGCTGGGCAACTAAAAATAGAAACAAAAAATTAGCCCCATGTGGTGACGAACACCTGTAGTCCCAGCTACTCGGGAGCCAGCTTAAGCCCATGAGTTTGAGGTTGCTGTGAGCCAGGCTAATGCCACAGCTCTCTAGCCTGGGCAACACAGAAAGACTCCGTCTCAAAAAATAAAACACTAACAATAATAACTATTTCTTTGGCTATCTTATATCTTGTACTCAAATTTAACTAAATAAATGGACTACTGATGAACTTAGCAAAGATTGCATGTTGACAAAGAAGAAATAAAGAACTACATAATTAAAAGATCAAAGAGATGGATTTATCAAGAAAGAACACAGGCTGGGTACGGTGGCTCACACCTGTAATCCTAGCATTTTGGGAGGCTGAGATGAGAGGGTTGCTTGACCCCAGGAGTTTCAGGTTGCAGTGAACTATGATCACACCACTATGCTCCAGCCCAGGCAAAAAAGTGAGAGTGATAGTGACAGGGAAGGAAAGCGAGGAATAAAGAAAGAAGGAAGAAAAAAGAAAGAACATATATATTGCTGAGGATGCATTTTTTTTCTACGCTTAGCTTAATTTGAAACACTGAGAGTAAATGCAGCTAGGTTTTAAAAGGCAGATATCCAATATAATCCTTACCACTTTTATTCCATTTTCAAGAGGATAAGGAATCTCTCATCCTCAAGGTTAATCCCTCCAGCTATTTCTTTAACCTTTCTCCTCCTGCCTCCTCTGGTATCTTACTTCTATCCTTTCTACCCTTTAAATTCTATTAATGTTATCTCTGATCTTCCATTTGACAGTTCCTCTAGAGCCTATACATTTTCCAAACTGTTTCATCTTTTAAAAAAAGCTCTCCCAATCTTGCCTAATTATCACCCAGTAACTCCCAGTTTCAACCAAACCTCATTAAAGAAATAATCTTAGCCACATCTACATTTGATACATCTCCTCCTACTCAAATTAATACAATCTTGCTTCTGCCCCTCAACTGAAAGAGGTTTCACTAATTGGCCAACAGCCTTCCTAACTGCCAAATCAAATGAATAATTTAAAATTCCTATTTTACTGAACCCAATGCTTGCCTTTGACATTATTAATCACTTTATTTACCTTTTGAGGGGGCAGGGGGACGTTGCATCTCCTTAGTTTTCCTAACACCACACTCTGCTCTTCTTTTTAAATTTGCTCTATTTTAGTAGCATTTATCACTCAACACAGAAGACAAACCTGAAAGCCATCTGTGATTCCTCCCTAAATTTCTTCATTACTTCCCCAACAACATCCGACTCATCACGTCTACTGACTGTGCCTCCAAAACACTCATCCTATGTTCCCTCCTCCCTGCTACCACTGGCTTTATTATCTCATCTAAACTATTTTAAGAGCTTCCCAACTGGTTTTCTTGGTATAAGTCCTGTTCCTCTCAAATTCACCTTCCATAATCAAACCAGAGTGGTCTACCTAAAATGCAAATCCGATCAACCTTATAAATCTCTTGCTTAAAAATTCTTCAGGGTTACCCTCTCACTTAAAATAATATCCAAGATCCCTGGCTCTGACCCTCTCTCTTCACTCTCACCTGAAACTTCATCCTCACCTACCACATACAATCTTGCCCTTTCCTTGTGTTTTTGCTCCTATTACCCTGTCCACAAAACCTTACTCTATATTATAACTGAAAGAACATCAGCTGGCCTAAGCAGAAGAGAGCTATAAAAAAAATATGGCTGGAAAAGGTTAGGTTCTAGCTGACAGAACCTTAAAATCCAGGTTGAGAAGACAAAAAAGTGATGGGGTATTCAAAGGCTTCGACCAGGCATGATAAGATCAAAACTGCCAGTGTAAACAGGACAGGTGGAGAATCAGAGATACATGAATAGCATATACTGTCTAGGAAAGTGCTAAGTAGTATTTGAACTACAATGTCAAGAGGAAGATTCAGAAAGAGAGAAAGAATTCAAGACACTCTGGCCTTATGAGATAGTACCACCCGCACTATCTATTCACACTATCTCCCAGGTGTTAGCACTCTGCAGAAAGATTCATTCTTTGCATAAAAGTGAAAATGGAAACTAGTAGAAAGAGAAGGAGAAAAAGTAGTGAGAAAGTAGGAAAAGATAAAAGCTACTCTTTTCTTTAGCAAAGTAACAAGTGAAGAAGTTAGTTTATAAAAAGTGAAGAGAGAATAGGGACTTTTGTGGAACTACAAATAATCTCTGCACAAGAAGTGTGACTGAGCCCTAAGGAACATTTTACTGGCGAGAAAAAAAATAGAAGAGGACTGTGCCCGTATACTTTTAGTATTTCCAGTGACCAGAATAATGGCTTACACATTATAAGATTTAATAAATATGTACCAAAAGAATGGAGAGTACACAAATAAAGTGAAGAAACATTCCGATTTTAAAATTAGAAACAAGGATAGAGCTGCCTCTAATTTTTTTGTGTATTTACATATACATATACACAAAAGGAATAGCTGTCAAAGACAGCATATGATTCAATCTAAATTATCAGGGCTAGATAATCAAATATGTCACTAGATTTCAGATCTATGTAGACATGGTAAATGGTATGAATGAAAGTTTTAACAATTAAAAAGGATATACTGTAAAAGTTGCTGTATATACAGTAGAAAAATAGTTCTACACAGAAAGATCTAGAGAACAGACTGTAAACTAATCAGATGGCTTGCCTAGCCAGCAGAAGTAAAGCTGTAAGGAGCAAATGCCCTTTTATTGATTATACCCTCACACATCTATCTGAATGAAATATACCTGGAACTGACATACTAATTCTCAGAAAGCATGGAAATTTCAGAGAATAACTTAAAACTTCTGCCTTCTTAGCCACAAAAATGTGCATCATCTAGGCTGGGCGTGGTGGCTCACGCCTGTAATCCGAGCACTCTGGGAGGCCAAGGCGGGCGGATTGCTCGAGGTCAGGAGTTCAAAACCAGCCTGACCAAGAGTGAGACCCCGTCTCTACTATAAATAGAAAGAAAGTAATTGGCCAACTAATATATATAGAAAAAATTAGCTGGGCATGGTGACACATGCCTATAGTCCCAGCTATTCGGGAGGCTGAGGCAGCAGGATTGCTTGAGCCCAGGAGTTTGAGGTTGCTGTGAGCTAGGCTGCCGCCACGGCACTCACTCTAGCCTGGGCAACAAAGCGAGACTGTCTCAAAAAAAAAAGAGTATGTAGGTTAACAAAATATGCTCTTATATTTAGCATCATTTAAAATTAACATGTGATAATGTGGATTAAAAATCAATTCAATTAAAGGCTTTTATAACTTGAAATACTTACAGTACACTCTTGCATCTCTTGTTCCTTGGTTGCTAGTCGCATTACAAGGATGTTTTCCCTGCGTGCAGATTCCTGCTGCTGTTGCTTTAGTTTTTCTTCAGACTCCCTTAAGCCAGTTACATCATTAGCTGATGTTTAAAAGAAAAAAAACGCCAAAATATTACTATCTAATACCAGGCTGAATTGTATTTTTATAGTCTCATCTATTCCCAACAGAACACAAGAAACTGCATTATCTGCATTTGTTTATATCATACAGTATTCACAAAATCCCAATTGGTATTTTTTTTTGTATTTTCTTTTTTTTGTTTTTTGAGACAGAGTCTTGCTTTGCTGCCCAGGCTAGAGTGAGTGCCGTGGCGTCAGCCTAGCTCACAGCAACCTCAAACTCCTGGGCTCAAGCGATCCTGCTGCCTCAGCCTCCCAAGTAGCTGGGACTACAGGCATGTGCCACCATGCCCGGCTAATTTTTTCTATATATATTAGTTGGCCAATTAATTTCTTCCTATTTATAGTAGAGACGGGGTCTCGCTCTTGCTCAGGCTGTTTTCGAACTCCTGACCTCAAGCAATCCACCCGCCTCAGCCTCCCAGAGTGTTAGGATTACAGGCGTGAGCCACCGCGCCCAGCCTTTTCGGCCTTTTTTTTTAAACCTATTCAATATAAAAACACCAATAACTGCATGGACAATCAGTATTTTAGATGTTCATAATGTCCATAACTTCCACAGATGATAACACAGTCATGTGATTATTAGAACTTCATGGTATTGAGCTTTGTGAACTTGGAAAATAATATACATATGGTTTTTTTTTGAGACAGAG
>VSMD01124859.1:0-21608 GCA_008750895.1 Mirza zaza
TCAGAAGGGCTGAGCCATGGCCTGTCTGTTTTGAACAGTCCCCGGTTGCAAAGAAAAGAAGAAAAATAGAAAGGAGAGACAGAGGGAAGCCAGAGAGAATCTGAGTGTAAAACAGGTATTACCAACCTAGGGCCCAGAAGCCCTGGAGCCCCACCCCCTCAATTTGTAGAAGAGGACATCAGGTTTCAGAATAACAATGCTATGATCTGAATGTTTGTGTCCCCCCAAAATGTGTATGTTGAAATCCTAACCTCCAAGTTGACGGTATGAGGAGGTGGGGTCCTTTGCTGGTGATTAGGTCATGATGGTGGAGGCCTCGTATTGGAATCTGTGCCCTTATAAAAGAGACCTGAGGAGTTTGTTCGCCCCTTCCAGTAGTGGGGACACAACTAGAAGGCATCATCTATGAGAAAAAGAGGCCCTCGCCTGACACCAGATCTGTTGGAAACTTGATCTTGGACTTCTCAGCCTCCAGAACTGTGAGAAATAAATTTCTGTTTATTATAAGCCACCCAGTGTGTGGTATTTTGTTATTGCAGAAAGAATGGACAAGGGAATTTCCAAAATCATACAGGGGGTCCTGTCCCATACTCTGCTGTGTACCCAAGGAGACACTTCATCGACCTTGTCTGTCCAGGATTGATCGGGCTGGGAAAGAGGAAGCTTGTGTTCATTTGAGAGGGAAGAATTGTCAAATCTCTCCCATGATTTGGAGAAGACATTCATTCATGAGTGCATTAATTCACTCCCTCAGCAGCCAGGAAGTGAGCACCCATGCTGTGCCTTGAAATTTCCAGGAAAGGAGTGAGTAGGACAGACCCAGTCCTTGCCTTTGAACAGAGTGACATCTTGCTGGGACACAGACAAGCCACCTGACATTTCCAATGTCAAAGGGTAGGTGGCTGTGACGGGGAGGCACAGACTGGGGAGGGAGGTGTGGGTCTTGCTCTTCTGGCACGGAAGCTGACTTCCCAGGAAGGAACGGGCAGGGGAGACACAGTGGGGACTCTCAGGCAGTCATTGTGGATTTGTGAAGGCCCTGGAACCCCAGGAATCCCTGGACTCTCAGGTGCTGTGTTTCCATCCCTCTCACCCTGCCCTGGAGACCCTCAGGCAGCTACCAAGCTCTGCCCCTGTGTTTGACCAACCCCATGTCTGCCCCATAGGGGGCGTCCTTCTGCATAGGGCAGACTGGCTCCTGGGGCTGTCCAGGCAAGGGCGATGGGGCTGTCCAGGCAAGGGCGATGGTGCTGTCCAGGGGGGCGGTGCCGTGGTGGTGCTGTCTGTGGTAGTGATGCAGAGTTGAGCCCTCACTTTGGGGATGTCTGCAGCTCCGCAGAGGGCCCTGGCCACACAGAACACGGGCTGTAGGTTGGAGTCAGACGGTCAACATGTCAGATGCACTGGAGAGACCTGGGTGGAGGCACAGAGGAGAGGGACAGACTTCTGCTCTTGTGCCTTGTGCTTCTGTCTCCCCTCGGCAACGTCCTATGGACAATGCCAGGCTGTCGCCAGCAGTCCCAGATCAGAATGTTGACGCTCTGTGCTGTCCCTCTGCACACACACTCCCATTTCATCCTCCCGACATCCCTGACTGACAAGGCAGTCCCCTTGCTCAGAGAGAAGAGGCATCTGACACTCAGACAGCTGAGTAACTGGAGGAAGTTGTCTCCAAAGACAACCCCAAACAATCCCACCCCTCCCTACACCAACGTGGCATTTCTGGCATTACAAGATGGAGTTTATTATTACTATTATCTCCTTTTCTTGACTCTGAATTGGACTCACGACTGCTTTGACCAATACAATATAGAGAAAAAGATGTCCGGAGACTTCTGCAGCTCAGACAGTAAAGAGACCTTGCAGCTTCCATTCCACCGCATGGATCCCTGGGCTTCTGTGTGAGCAATTCACAGTGCTCTGAAGCAGAGAGGCGCTTCGTGGAGGAGCATTGAGGTTCCAGACATCCAGCTCCAGTTCAGGCCAGCATCTCAACCACCCAGACAAGCCCAAAGGAAAGCTAGTACTGGAGGTGGTTTGATGTGCAGCGATAGGTAATGGAAACAGTAGCTCGCACAAATCACAGCTAATATGGAAAAGGTAACACTGGAAGTTTACCTGTCCAATTTTCCTACCTGCTGTATTTAAAGGATCACTTTTAAACAGTAGTTGGAAGGCTTCGGTGCAGACACTTGTGAAGGCTTTGTTCTCCATGACGTGATCGGGCTGGAACCACATTTCCCAGACCCCCTTCCCCATTTGCTTTGAGGTTACACAAAAGAACGGGGAAGTTGAAGCTGTGGCCACGAGGCTCTGAGGATCAGTGTAGGGCCAGGTGCTACTGCAGCCCTGCACACTGTCCCTGATATGTTGGGTCACTGCATTGGTGAGATGTAATGTCTGCTTAACCGCTGGGCAGCAAGGATGTTGTTGGGGACACAGGCTGGGCATCACGGAGCAGAGAAGCATTGAGTCCTGACACGTGCATTGGTGACACAGGTGGACACAGGTAGCCAAGAGAGTGTACAGCGATGTGCAAAGGATCCAGGAAATCTCCCTCCCTAATGTCTGTCTCTTCCTAAAATCCCTTTTGGGATGACACAGGATCTCTTTGACCTGACAACTAGAGCCATTTGCCCATCTGCAGACTCACCCAGCTCACAAACTGCGAGATGTCTTGGCCTCCAAGATTTGTGTGAATCAATCGCTCATAATAAATTCCTGTGTATGTGTGTGTGTGTGTATGTGTGTGTGTCCTGTTGGTTCTGTTTCCCTGGAGAAACCCAACTAAAACAGGCAGTAAGGGGACAGATAGACTGAGCGAAGTCTCGGGGGCCATATTTCCTACTTTCACAATATTTCCATGAGAAATGGGAGCCACTGAATGGCTGTAAGCATGAGAGCCCGGGGGTGGGAGGGACACAGTCACGTCTGTGTTTTCAGGTGTCCACTCTGGCTGCCCTGGGGAGAGTGGGCAGGAGGGGCAGCTGGAGGGAACCAGGAGAGTGAGCAGGAGCCTGGGGCCTCTTATCATCCTGTATGTTGTGGACGGGGACTCCTGTCACTCAATGCAGCAGGATCCTCATTGACATTTGTAATCCCTGAGAATGTTGGGCCCAACTTTGCTCACAGTAGGTGATACAAATGCAGAAATTGAGAGCACAGATTTAGGAGCGAAAGAGAACAAATCTTGTGTACAATAGGAAGAAAGTTTTGAATGAAAACTGTATAGTGCTAACAAGTTAACTTTTGAGGTTGGGAGGACAAGGTCCTGAAATCTCATCTCCCCATCAGAGGGCTGGGACAGGGGACAGGAGGGAACAGGGATGGGCAGTGGAGGGGGGGTGCACACATGGGGAGAGGGGCAGACAGGACAAAAAGAAGCAGTCAGCGAAGGGTGAGTGGACAGTTTCCAGAGAGAAGCTGAGAGTGATGTCCCATATCCGTCCTCAGGGCTCAGTGTCCACACCTCAGTTCTGTCTGGAGAAGGAGGGGCCAAGTCAGGCCTCCCAGCCCAGCTCCCCTGGGGGCCCCACACCCGCACAGCCAACAGCCAACACGGGTCTCAGATCAGCAGATCATTGATTCTGGCTCCAGGTCGGTCAAGACAGCTCAGCCCCATCTGAACTCAGGGACTTATTACCGGGCTATACTGGAGACAGGCAGGTCCGTTCACCTGGTGCAGTAGATCCAGGTGAGGCCATAAGTGAGGAGGAAACCAGCCCCCATGAGGGCCCCCTGATCACGGTGAGGACCAGGGGGACCCAGGAGCCTTCCTGCTCCACAGTCATACATATATAGCCAGAGGAGCCCCCTGGGGAAGGGGAGAGGAGGTGAGGATCTGTCCCCAGGCCTCAGCCCCTCCCACAGCCCAAACACCTGACCACACTGCCCACCCCAGCACCTGCGTCTCCATCCTTTACATGGGGCAGTTCCAGACCCTGCTCCTGAGAGCTGGGAAAGATTCAGGGCTTTTCCCTCCTGGGACCAGCTCAGTGTGGCAGGCGGTTGTTGTCAGTCACACAGTCCAGGCGCAGGGACTGGCCCTCCTGACAGGCGGGGACGTGCCATTGCTCAGGGTCTTCAGGGCTGGGTGAGTGACAGAGAGAGCAAGAGGCTGAGCTGGGAGGCCTGTCTCTCCCTTACCTCAAATCAAACAGAAACAGAAGACACCTGAGAATTTCAGTGATGCTGCTGGGTTGATTATGGTTTGATGGGAAAGTTTCTAGATCCTCATTTCTAGATCCTCACCCCATAATTCCAGGGATGATCAATTACCCTAGTGTATGATGTTTTCTGGAGCCTGCGTGGTCATAGAAAACCATCCAGTTCAATTTTCCTGTGAGTTTGGTGGGCAGAAACCTGACTGTGGGAGAATGATGTGGAATCTCATCCTTCCCATCATGCGAGCCTGGGAGTCCAGCTCTGCTGTGGGTTGGCAGAGACCTTACTCCCAACTAGCCCCAGAGAGAAGAGACACATCTACTATTTTCTCAAAAGGCAATGATGTCCAAGGGAATGGAGTGTCTAGGACAGAAATGTAACAGTTCCTGCTTCACTGCAAGGGGTGGAATGGGTGGTGGCCCTCCCTCCTTCTACAGCCACACAAACAGCAAAGAAAGTAGGTTCTGAAATCCCACCTGTCCTCTCTCCTCAGTGTGGTCCCCAGGAACCAGGCACTAAGTATCTCAAGTCCTTGGATCCCTCCCTATTGTGTTCAGTGTCCTGGGAGACTTGGCCCCACCAAATTCACAGGAAACATTGAGTTGGATGGTTTTCTATCACCAAACAGTCTCTAGAAAACATCATACATTAGGGTAGTTGATGCTACATCCCTGGGATTGTGGGGTGAGGATCTAGAAATGAAGTATCTGCCCAGATCATTTATTTGCTATGATATAGTAAACTGTCTCCTCCTTCTAACCTTACCTTGAAACGTTTCTGGGGTACAGATGGAGAAGCCTCAGCACACAAGAGGATACCTATCCTCCCAAGACAGATCAGACCTGGTGAGGCACGGGCAACAGGGATGGTGCTTTCAGTGGTTCTGCTGGGTGCTCAGGGTCAGGTCCTGAGCTCCAATGCTACCCAGCTCTGCCAAGGGGTCTGATCCCACAAGCATGGAGCCCAGTCCTCGGACCAGGAGGACAGCCATGTAACATGAGCTGGTGGGAAGGTCTGGCTTGCCTGAAATAAAGGGACTTAAGGAGGCCATGCGCGGTGGCTCACGCCTGTAATCCTAGCACTCTGGGAGGCCAAGGCGGGCGGATTGCTCAATGTCAGTTCGAAAGCAGCCTGAGCAAGAGCGAGACCCCATCTCTACTATAAATAGAAATTAATTGGCCAACTTATATAGAAAAAAATTAGCCGGGCATGGTGGCGCATGCCTGTAGTCCCAGCTACTCAGGAAGCTGAGGCAGGAGGATCGCTTGAGCCCAGGAGTTTGAGGTTGCTGTGAGCTAGGCTGACGCCACAGCACTCACTCTAGCCTGGGCAACAAAGCGAGACTCTGTCTCAAAAAAAAAAAAAAAAAAAAAAAGACTTGAGGAACAAGCAGACAGTCTCATCGGTGGGCTTGGCTTCTATACACTCCTCCTCTCTGCCTCTTGGTTCATCATCAGGGACTTTTCTGGATGTCTGGCTGTCCCTGCTTGTGTAAGGACAGTGAGACTACAGGAAAGACCTGGGTCTAAAATTGAGGATCCTAGTGGGGACCTGCAGGGATAATTCTCCCAGGAGAATATCCGGTGGGCCACATGTAGAGAGGTTGAGACTGGGAGTGACAGGGACTCACAGGGAAGGGGCCATCAGTTTTAAGAACTAAAATTATTATAGCAAGAAGCACCTGTTAACTCTTATTTTACTCATTGTTGTATTTCAGGAAAGATTTTTTAAACTATTTTCTCATAAGACCTTTCCAGGTATAATTTATACTTATTAAATATTATTTAGCAGACCTTGGAGAAACCAGCTGACTTTCAGTCATCCTGGAGTGTGTCCTCATCTTTCTCACCAGGAGGGGGAGCTGAGAGGACAGTGACCAGGTCTGATTCATTTGTGTCACCAGAACCTAGCACAAGGAGACAGCAGAAGAAAAATTCAAATGAAACAATGAGCACAAATGGACAGAACTGGCCCATGATGACACTTAACAGTGACCTCATA
Organism: Mirza zaza; assembly: GCA_008750895.1. NCBI lineage: Eukaryota > Metazoa > Chordata > Mammalia > Primates > Cheirogaleidae > Mirza > Mirza zaza. Next base: position 6,166 of record VSMD01124859.1, read on the forward strand.
GAGGTCATCTAATCTGAAAGGAAGGCATAATGGTTTGGGGAAAAAATGGGTGTGGGTTCCCTCTCACAGCATCTCACCTTGGGTGCTGTACATCTCAGTCTTTGGATCTCTAAGGCTCTGGTTCCTTCATCTTCAGAAACTTTGAGCCCTGGTTTTGTGGGGACCTAGGTTTGGAGACCCTCAAGGGTTTCAGTTGCTTAGCCCTGGATATCCAGGCTCCTGGGTATCTGAGTCCTTGGACTCCTTGGGTCCTGATACTTGAGTCTCCAAGGTCTCCAAGGCCTTTGGGCTTTGGGGTGAGCCGGGGGTATCCAGATCCCTGTGACTTGCAGGTGGAGAAGGTTGTCTCTAGGGTGCTGGGTTCTCTCAGCTGCTGGGGTCCCAGGAGTCTGAGTCTTTAAACTCCCTTGGTCTCAAGGGTCTCAGTCTCCGGGCCTCTAAGCTCCTGGGTTAGGGGGAAGAGTCTGAGCCTTTGGATCCTTCCATCCGGAGGGTGTGGGCCTCCAGGCCCCTGGTTCACTGGAACTCTGGGGCCTCCATGACCCTAGCCCCAGAGACTACGGAGTATCAGAGGTCTGAGATTCAGATCCTTTGGTCTTGAAAGTCGGGGTCTCTGAGGTCCCTAGGGTCTTCGGATCGTCAAGACTCTCCCACCTGTCCTCTATGCTTCCAGTTCCACCTCCGGCTCCCCGTCAGAGCAGTGGGTGGGTCTCGTTTCACTGCCCCGCATCTGCGCAGTGGACCTCAGTCGCACCCACTACCCAGAACCAAGAGCACGTGCAGAGACCCCCTGCAAAATCGTTGATAGCTGATGCACACGCAGAGACCCTCAGCCCGCATCCCGCTCTCCCAATTCCACCTGCACCCGTGGAGTCTCTGCCCTGCGCATGCGCCATTTCCCCATTTTACACTCGCGACCAACCCCTGCACCCCCACTTTTAATTCCCATCTGCAACCCCTTTCTACCTCAAGGTTTGAAAAATTATGCTCTGAAATTCACAAAATCTAGGAAATCAGACTGCAGCCACTTCGCCTATGCAGCATCCCGCCGGGGGAGGGCGTGCTGCCATAGCAACCATTGTACACGCAGCTCCGCCGCTCCTGTGCGCAGGCGCAGAAAGGAAACAGAGCAGTGCATGTTGGGAGTTGTAGGCAGAACAAGAGGAGGGGCCGCAACAGTTGCTGGGAGTTGTAGGCCAAGCCGGCCTGGGAGCCACAGGAGCTTCTGCGTGATGTTCTGGAACCGTACGTAAGGCAGCCCCAAGGCCTTGTGGGAGTCGTAGTCTCTAAGTCACTTCCGTACTGCGCTTCCGCGTGGCTGGCCGTCCGGACGTCTGAGAACCGCGTTCTGCTCCGGTGAGTATTTTCTCCTGCGTCGGATCGGCCCGTGAGTGGGGACACTCGCCTCTGATTTCCCAGCGCCTGTGGCCCAGGGGCCTTCTGGCTAGGATCCCTACTTTAGACACTGCGGTCCGGCCTGTCTCTCGCCCTTCCAGCTCCTTACCCCCAGGTCAGGATAAGACCATCTGCCTGCCCCTGTCCCCATGTCACTCCTTATCCAACCTTTTGACAAAGCTGCAATCCAGAGGCATCCCTGGGGTCCGCGGCCTGGCTTCTGGGAGCGTTTATTATCCCCTCATCCTGTAGATAGTTACTGAGGACCCACTCTGTGCGAGGCGGCGGGAACGAGGCCAACCCTATACCTGCTTTTAAGAAGCTCAGTGGGGCCGGGCGCGGTGGCTCACGCCTGTAATCCTAGCACTCTGGGAGGCCGAGGCGGGAGGATTGCTCGAGGTCAGGAGTTCGAGACCAGCCTGAGCAAGAGCGAGACCCCCGTCTCTACTATAAATAGAAAGAAATTAATTGGCCAACTAATACATATAGAAACAGTTAGCCGGGCATGGTGGCGCATGCCTGTAGTCCCAGCTACTCGGGAGGCTGAGGCAGCAGGATTGCTTGAGCCCAGGAGTTTGAGGTTGCTGCGAGCTAGGCTGACGCCACGGCACTCACTGTAGCCTGGGCAACAGAGTGAAAAAGAAGAAGCTCAGTGGGAGTGACACCCAGAGTAAGGATCAGGACTGGGATGGAGGCACACAAGCAGCTCTGGGAGCCCAGTGGAGGCGCCCAACCCAGTTTGGAGTCCATAAAGTCTCTGAGGGAGAGGCACTTCAAACCTGGTTAACAGGTCCAAATGGAGTTCCTGGTCTTCTCCCTTCACTGAATAGCCCCAACATCCTCCCATGTACTCAGGCCAAAACCTCAAAATGATCCTTCAGCCCTCTCTTTTATCATCACCCCACCCTCCACTCCACTCCAAGTCTTGTGCAAGTCCTATGGACTCCACCTGCAAAACAGACCCAGAATTTCATTTCTTCCCACGTCCACTGCCACCACCCCATCCAATCCTCCACCATCTCGCTGAGTACTGCCATAGCCTCCTCACTGGTCTCCTGGCTTCTGCCTTTGCCCCTTACAGTCTTCCCCACACAGCAGCCAAAGGAATCCTGTTGAAACCCAAGAAAGATCGTTGCCCTTCTCTGCTCAAAAACCTTCCGTGGCTCCTGTCTCCCTCTGAGTAAAACTGAAATTCCACATCATGGCCCATGAGGCTCTGCCAACTCGTGCAACCTCATCTGCTGCCAGGGGCTCCCTTCCACAGGATGTGGACCTCCAGGACTGGGTGACTAGATCTAGAGGGTGAGATGAGTCCAGGGTGACCTTATGCCCTATCCTGCCGAATTGCTGCGTGGTGGTGGCTACTCTCAGAAGACGGAACAGCTGGGCAAGAACAGGTTTCTGCATTGTGAGGAATAAGTTGTCTGGGCACTTAGCGTCTGAGGGTCTGAAAGGTGCCCCAGAGGGGATCGTCAGTGGGCCATTTGGAGGGCCAGCCTAGATGGACATCTGAATATCATGACTTAGAGGCGCCCACAGGGAGAATGGGCAGAAGGGTGCCGGGCAGGACCTGAGGACATGAAGATGCCCTCCCCGAGAGATGTGAGCAGAAGAAAATTCAGGAACGCAGATGGAGGATTGAGTCAGAAGTCAAAGGAGAAGAGATTTCAAGGGGTGTTGCTCAGCTGTGAGTCCTGAGGGCTGCTTGCTGGGCTTGGTGACAAAGAGAACAGCCAGTGCAAACACCTGGAGGCAGAAGTGTTCCTCAGGTGTTTGACAGACAGTGGAAGCCAGTGTGGCTGAAGGAGAGTGGGAGGAGATGAGGTCAGAGGAAAAAGGAGCCAGATCCTGTAGGACCTCATCAGCCATTAGCATGAACTAAAGTGAGACGAGACCCATGGGGGGATGTTGGGAAGATACTGGACAGGCCCCACTGGCTGTTAAGTGGAGAAGAGTAAGAAGAGGAGGGGAGATGGAGGCAGGGAGACCAGTGAGGAGCCGAGCCCCCTGCAAGAGTCCTGGAGAGAGATGGCCCAGACTAGGGTGGCAGCTGTGGAGATAGTGAGAAGTGATTGGCCATTTTGAAGCTACAAACAGGATTTACTTCATTCTATTTGGGCACCTGGAGTTTGAGGTCTGAGGACGCCTGAATGGGCTATTTGGAGAAAAGGTCCAGATCTGACATTGCGATTTTGGGAGAGTGACAACAGTTGTGAGAGAGACAGAGCAATCCAGGATCCCAGACCTAAGGCTTCTGGCCAGAGCAGCTGGAAGGACAGAACTGCCCTTTATTCTGGAAGAAACCTGTTTCATTAGAGGAATCAGAAATTTGGGTTTTGAGATGCCTATTAGATATCTGGTCCCTGCCCTTATAGAAATTAGACAGTAAATATACAGTCACGTAAAATCCACATATTGTAAATTCTAGAAGCAGCCTGCTCTGAATGACAAGGAGGCTACTGCAGTAGTCCAGGCTGGAGATGACGGGGGCTTGGGGAGGGAGGAACTGAGCCTGGTAAATTTTCATGGCTTCACCACACACGCGGGACCAAGGAGGGGGTGTGTATGGCTGGAAGGTTAGAGTTCTAGCTGAGTGGGGAGGGGTGAAGTGGGAAAGGAGAAGAGATCAGGGTCAAAGGCGAGCTGATCCGTGTCTTGATGAGGCCACAGAAGCTTGTGGGGGATTCTGATCCCAGAGCAGGGCTGAATCCAGTCCGGCAGGCCCACACCCCTCACCTCCAAAACAGATGCACCCCCAGCTGGTCTCCCTAGAGGTGTGATCAAGGCTGCCTCTGTGTGTCCCTGGAGGTCACCTTGCCTTTCAGAGGATACAACTGGGACCCATTCCTGGAGACAGTGACCTATCCCCTTAAGTGAAATCCAATTGGTCTTTCCTGTTTATCCCCCTTCCCCTGAACAGCGTTGCAGTCCCCTGGCCTCTGTCTTTAGAGTCACTGGCCCCTCTCCTCCCAAGCTCTCTGAACAGCCCGGGAGGCTCAGGTCAATGACACCCACCTTGTCCCTCTGATCAAGGGTGTAACATGGGTGGCCTCCCTGGAGGCTATGCAACTGGTCCTTAACAGACACCCCATCCCGTGGACAGGACACAACCTAATTCTGGGTATAACCTGCCTGCCTCTTCCTCTCTTTCCTCCAAAACCGATTCCTTTAAGCTCCTTCTCTTTGGTGCATACCGAGTTCAACCCAATAAGGCTTTCTGGACGAAGCCTCCTTCAGTCACCAGATCCATGTACAACCCTCCTGTCCCCAGCTCCAGAATAAGCTACTCTGCGCGCACAACCTGTCCTTGGACTATTCCCGGCAGGGGTGCTATCAGGCAGCCTCCCCAACGGCAAAGATCCCGCAATCCGGAATCCACTTGTAACCCACTCCCCTCTCTCCCACTCTAGGAGAAGCCGAGCCCTCCCGCGATGCCCGCCCCACCATGCACCTCCTGCCATGCGGCGCGAGCTGCCCTCCGCCGCCCGCGCTCGGGACACGCGCTGTGTGGCGCCTGCTTCTGCGCCACCTTCGAGGCTGAGGTGCTGCACACGGTGCTCGCGGGCCGCCTGCTGCCTCGGGGTGCAGTGGTGGCCGTGGGCGCCTCGGGCGGCAAGGACTCCACCGTGCTCGCGCACGTGCTGCGCGAGCTCGCGCCGCGTCTGGACATCTCGCTGCAGCTCGTGGCTGTGGACGAGGGCATTGGCGGCTACCGGGACGCGGCGCTGGCGGCCGTGCGTCGCCAGGCGGCGCGCTGGGAGCTGCCGCTCACCATCGTGGCCTATGCAGACCTCTTCGGGGGCTGGACGATGGACGCCGTGGCCCGCAGCACGGCCGGCTCGGGCCGCAGCCGCTCTTGCTGCACCTTCTGTGGGGTGCTGCGGCGCCGAGCGCTGGAGGAAGGGGCGCGCCTCGTGGGAGCCACGCACATCGTGACCGGTGAGCGCAGGCGCGTGCGTGGTGGGCCGGCGTGGGGCGCATGCGCAGGCGCGGGGCGGGCCCTAAAGGGGGACTTGAGCGCATGCCCCGGAAGTGGGACAGGAGACCATGGGCGTGACTTCAGGGGAGCATCCCAGTAAGGAGCTAGGGATACGCGCGTGCTCTTGTTTGGGGCTCACGACACCGGGCAAGAATCGGGGCCAGGCATTGCGTCACACAGGCTTGGGTCTCGGCCACTGTATTGCTCTTTACGGACTGGCAAAGTGGTTGGGGGGTAAAAGTTAGTCTCTAGGGATTAGAGCTTTGGTTCTTTACTTATTTTTACTTGTTTCTAATATTCTTGGTCTCTCACGGTCCACTTTTCAGACTCCCATCTCTATCTCTGAAAAGGATCTCTGCCTCTTAATGCCTTTTGTTAGCCTCTCCTCTCTTTGATAATTCGTTTTTATTTTCTCTCATCCATTCCTTCAACGAACAGCTGCTGAGTTTCAGCTATATGCCAGATCCAAACTATGGCCATAGCAAAGCTCTTAATCTCTCCGTACTCCTGTTTCTCCATCCCTACACCAGGAATATTAATGATACCCAGGTCGTAGACTTGTTATGACCATTAGCTGAGTTGGCGGGAGTATATGTATTTGTGTGTTATCTATTATTATATATTACATAATATATATGATATATTTTACATGTGTTATATGTGCTATTGTCATCATTGCCAGGCTAGGGCTGAGGATACAGTTATGTACAAGTTCCTACCTTTGCATGGTTCTCAAATATAGAATTATAAATGCTCCTAAGTGTTACTGCAGAAAATTACACGGACCATGTGTGCAAAGAGAGACCCTTGTGACATGGTGGGAGGGAGTCAGGGAAGTCTTTGAGATCTGAAGGCTCAAGGTGAAGAGGTGCATGGGTGTAAGGACTGGGGCGGGGTTGTTGTTGGCCTGTGCAAAAGCCAGTTTGAGATGCCCCAAGTAGCACAGTGTGGCTGGAGCCCAGAGAGCAAAGAGAGGTGAGGCTAGAGGTGGACAAGTTCAGACCTTACCCCTTTGGGCAGTGGGGGAACCAGTGAAAGTGACATGAAGTGAAGAGAGTTTCAAAGGAATGGAACTTTGACAAGCTCACCCTGGCCATGGTGAGGAACCTAGGAGGGGCAAGGACATAGCCAAGGACACCAGTTAGGAGGGAGACAGCTGTGGTCATCTAGGTGAGAAACGATGATTGTAGGAAACAGGAGAGAATCAACACATTCGAGGAGTGTGAAGACAGAGGTACCTCTGGGACTCTCTTCTCCCACCTTGCTAGGGCACAGACTCTAGAAGAACCTTGGACAAATCCCAGATCTCTGAGCCTTAGCTTCCTCTGGTGGAGAATGAGAAGAATAATCCTTTCTGCACAAGAGCAGTCTGCAGTCTGTATGGAGGAATGAGGTTGTCTTGGGTTTTAAAGTTAATTTATTAGACTCACTTATTAATTGTACTTATAAAAATAATGAAGGCTTCCAGAAAAATCCCTCACTTATAAAGCGATTTTTACCCTTTGTTTATACACTCTATTTTAAAAGGCATATTACAATAATTATTGTAATAATTATTACAAAATCAGGGAGCTCTTAAGTGGGTTTGTAATGACAAGGTGTGGAGCAAATCCAGCCTCCTGTAATTAATGTGGCTTACAACTTTAAGTCAGCAGACACAGCTCTTGGATGATAAACATTTAACTAGATACAGTTTCCAGTGACTGGTCTCAAGGTCACAGGCCTTTTTGGAAGGTCACTATTACTACAGACAAACTTAAAGCAAAGTTCTTGGTGGGTTTTACTATGTATACTGGGGGTTTCTCAACTTCGGCCCTATTAACATTTGAGGCCAGATAATTTGTTGTTTGGAGGCTGTCCAGTGCATTATAGGATTTCAGTAGCATCCCTGCCCTCTACTTACTAGATGCTCATAGCAACTCCTCCCTACCCCCCACCCCCATGACAGCCAAAAATGTCTCCAGACATTGCCAAATGTCTCTAGGGTTAGGGAAGGAGGAGAAAATCTCCCAAGGTTGAGAACCACTGATACAGCCTCAAATATAACTTGACAAGACACAGGACAAGACTTATGTGTAAATATTTCTCACTGGTCTTTCTTAACAAAGATAACACAGAAACATTAAAGTCAGGGGGAAAAAGATAAAAAAAGAAACACTGCAGTCTGTGTTGTCAAGAACCACTGCTTTTCTATGGCTGCTGTAGCAAATTACTACAAGTTTCATGGCTTAACTCAAATTTATTATCTTGCAGTTCTGTAAGTTAGAAGTCCAGCAAGAGTCTCACTGGACTAAAATCCAGGTGTCAGCAGGGTTGCGTCACAAGTGGGCAGGGGATCCATTTCCTTGCCTTTTCGGCCTCTAGAGGCTGCCCACATTCCCTGGCTCCAGGCCCCTTCCTCCACTTTCAAAGCCAAGAATGGCAGGTTGAGTCCTTCTCATTTCGCATTGCTCTGACCTTACTTCTGTCCTCACTACCCCCACTCTGACTCCTCTGCCCCCTCTTCCACTCCAAGGATTAGAAGTGATCAGACTGAGCCCCCCTGGATGGTCCAGGCTACTCCCCCAGGTTACAGTTGGCTGGTTAGCAACCCTAACTCCACCTGCAACTTAAATTCCCCTTGCCTGTAACCAAACGTATTCACAGGTTCCGAGGATTAGCACATGGACACCCTAGGGGGTGGAGGAGAGAGTAGCCTGCCTACACTAGCTATCTTGAGAATCTTTGTTAAATGCCATTTTGACTTTTGTGCACAGTTTGAATTACAGTTTTACAGTTATACCTGAGGCTGAGAAGGTATTAGCAGCATAAAGCACTTTTACTCCTGTGTGTAGGGGCAGCTAGCATAGGTGTGATATGCCGGCAAATGAGGGTACCCCCAAGTTGCTCCAGGGGAGCTTGTGTGTATCTCCCTCTGGTTCTTCCTATGTCCATCTCCAGCCTCCACCTGGCTGCTCTATGGTGCCTCGGGGGTCCATGGCCACTGTCCCCATCCCTGTCTCTCTTTGGGTCCTGGCAGCCCTACGGTGCCCAGGTGGCTCCATGACCAGCAGTGCCCTCCGCTCTCCACCTCACCTGCTCCCGTCTCTCCCCCACCAGGTCACAACGCTGACGACATGGCGGAGACCGTGCTCATGAACTTCCTGCGGGGCGACACGGGGCGGCTGGCCCGGGGCGGGGGCCTGGGCTCCCCGGGCGAGGGGGGCGCCCTGCCGCGCTGCCGCCCGCTGCAGTTCGCGTCGCAGAAGGAGGTGGTGCTGTACGCGCACTTCCGCCGCCTCGACTACTTCTCGGAGGAGTGCGTGTACGCGCCCGAGGCCTTCCGCGGCCACGCCCGCGACCTGCTCAAGCTCCTGGAGGCGGCGCGGCCGTCGGCGGTGCTGGACCTCGTGCACTCGGCCGAGCGCCTGGCGCTGGCCCCCGCCGCGCTGCCCCCGCGCCCCGGCGCCTGCTCCCGCTGCGGGGCGCTGGCCAGCCGCGCGCTCTGCCAGGCCTGCGCCCTCCTGGACGGCCTGAACCGCGGCCGGCCCCGCCTGGCCATCGGCAAGGGCCGCCGGGGGCTGGACGAGGAGGGGGCGCCTCGGGATCGGGCCCGGCTCCCCGCCTCGGAGGCCATCCCCGCCTTCTAGCGACCCCAGGTCCCCGGCTGGGATGCGACGCTCCGGGGAGGGGGCTGCCTGTACATACGCTGTGAATAAAGCCGAGTTTCTCTGCCGGGCCTGCCATGTGGGCTTGGGAGGAGGACAGGGACCCAGTGACCTGTAACCCTGCAGAAGCCGGGGCCCCAGACGTCTGGGTCTGGGGGAGCAGGGTTCTCGGGGTGGGCTACTGGGACTGAGGGAGGAGGGAGCCGGTTCTAGGTCTGGGGGAGGTGGGGCTGGGGCGACAGACTCCCGGGTCTCAGGAAGGGGTTGGGAGGGGTCTGAACAACTTGTGGTTCCCGAATGAATGGGACTTAGGGGACTGCCTGCCCAGTGCCTCTGCCGGGTTCTGCGCATGCTCAGGGTGGTCCTAGCCCTCCTTGAGCACCACGTGGCTGCTGATTCCTGTTTGCCTGCAGTCACATGACTTGATGGGCACAGGTCACTCACAGTTACCGGCATGATGCTTCCCTCTCAGCGCGGCGTGCACTGCAGACTGACTTCGTCCCCACCACGACCTCACAGGCTATAGCCTGAGGCGTGGTAAATGGCCCCAGGTCACCCAGCTGGCAGGTTGGGCCTTTCAGAGCTCTCCAGGATTGTGGAATCGCCCCTCCACCACCTGACTCTCTCCTGGTGTCTCTGTCGTGGCTGAGGGTCTGAGCAGCCTTCCCAAACCTTGGGCCTTTGGAGACAGAGCTGCGTGAACCTGGGTTGGTGACTTAACCTCTCTGATCTTCCATTTTCTCCTCTAAAAATGGAATAAACAACATTCCTCACCATCAAAGCACCACTGGGAGGAAATAGAAGATCAGAGAGGTTCAGGTGCTCAGTAAACGGTGGGCGACTTAGCTGTTCATGTTAAGGGTCGGCCACCAAGGCCTCTGGGTTTCAGGGTTGCTGCCTCGTAGGTCGTGGAGGTGAGGCCCAGAAGTTTCCTCGGGAGACTTGGTGTTCTCAGTCCCACCTCCAGGCTCTGCTGGGCTGACTGCTTGTCAGGAATCCCCTACCTTCCCATCATCCTGCTCAAGTCCTCCTGGATCCTCCTAGAAGCCTTCCCTGATTCCTCCCACCCCACCCAACCCAGGGCACAGTTTTTTCCCAAACCCCCACATTTCCGTCCTGCCCTCACTGTGTGGACATTCGAATTCTTTGAGTCTCCTTTGTCCCAATTATTACTAGATTGGGCAGGAGAGCCTGAACCAGACGCCCTGCCTTCCCTGTGGGGTAACGGAGCATCAGGTTAATTATTCATTCAACAAATGTTTACTGAGCACTTCCTCTGTGTCAGGTACTCCTCTAGGTGCTAGGAACATGGCAGTGAACAGGAGACGAAAGCTCCTGCCCTCATGAAGGTCACAGTCTGGGAGAAATGGACAATAAGCAAATAAATATAAATGTCAGGTAGTGTTGAATGCTACAAATTTTTCAGGGTCAGGATAAGGGGAAAGAGGGAGACAGTAAGAGACAATTTCCATAGGAACTAGGGAAGGAAGGGCCTCAGAGGAGGCAGCATTGTGCAGAGACCTGCACAGAGCAAAAGAACAAATCAGGAAACCATCTTGGGGAAGAGCTTTCCAGGCGGAGGGGTCTGCCAGTCCTGTGTGGCCAGAGCAGAGTGGGCAGGAGAAGACTAGGAGACGAAATGAGGCGTGGACAGGGGTGGTCATGCGTGTTCTTGTGGAGGCAAGAAGGGCTTGGGTTTTATTCTAGGTGTGATGGTAAGTCTTTGGAGGGCTTTGGTCCCAGGAGTGGATCCAATTTTCATTTTCTGTAATAAAAACTACTCCAGCTGCTGTGAGGAGAATGGGCTGTAGGGGGCGCAAGATGAACAAGGTCGATTGTGTGGGATGATGTTTGTGTGCCAAGCGCTGCTTCCTCAGTAGCTCAGAGAGGTGAGGAGTGGATTTTTATCCCCAATTTTATGAAGGATAAACCTGTGGCCCAGAGAGGTGAAGTAACATGCCCAAGGGCTCACAGCAATAGATCAGGAAAGGAGCTGGGACCCTTGACCCCTTTGCTCTGCCGTCTGCTGGAAGCCAGGGGACCTGGGTTCTTGTTGCAGATGTGCCACTTAATTCCCATGGGGCTTTGGGCAAGAGACCTTTTCCCTTCTGTTCAATAGTTTCTCCCTCCATATGAGGCGGTGTGGGGGTGGTTAGATTTCTGTTGTGGTTTCAAGCAGCACTATCCAATAGAAATATAATGCAAACTATATGTGTGACTTTAAAATTTTCGGTCAAGCACAGTGGCTCATGCCACTGTGCCTGACCGAAAATTCCAGCACTTTGGGAAGCCAAGGCAGGAGGATCACTTGAGACCGGGAGTTCAAGGCCAGCCTGGGCAACAAAGCAAGACCATCTCTTTATTACAAAAAATATATATTTTTTAAAAAAATAAATTTTTAGTAGTCATATTTTTAAAGGAGGGGGAGAGTGGTGAAATTTTCATAATAGATTTTATTTGACCCACTATGTGCAAAATATTATAATTTTAATATGTAATCAATATTTTAGAACTTTTGAGTTTTTTGTGATCTTTTTTCATATGAAGTTTTCAAAATCCAGTGTGGATGTTACACTCACAGCCCGTCTCAATTCAGATTGCCCACAGTTCCATCGCCACACGCGACTCGTGGCTACTCTGTTGGACACCGCAGGTTTGCAGCGTGCATTCCAGAGCCAGACTGCCTGAGTTTAAGACCAAGCTCTGCCCCTTGATCCATGTGACCTTGGGCAGGATGCTCATCTGTACGATGGGGGCAGGATGATACTTCCACCCTGTGGTTATTGTCGGTAAATACAGTACACATGAGCGCTTCGAAGAGGGGTCAGTTTAGTGTGCATTCCTTGTGCGCTCCCTGCCTTCCTCACTCTGCCCTCTTCAGAGCTGGGCAAGGTGCTGTTCTCAGCTCTGGCCACAAGGGGCCACTGTAACCACACTGCATCAGGTGGTCGTAGCCGGCAAAGCTAGGTCTCTCCCTCCAGGGCCCAGATAGGGAGCTCAGCTCTCTCCCACCTGCCTCCTGGTCTCTGAGCCAGTCCTCAAGGATGAGAGACAGCGTAGGTCTTAAGGCCCCGTATAAACACAGGACACTCCTTAACCTCGAGACCCCTGTGTTCATTCATTCATTCAACAAATACTTAGGGAGCACATAGTTTGTGACAGCAGTGAACAAAACAAAAACCTATTTTCAGCCAGGTTCAGTGGCTCACGCCTGTAATCCTAGCACTCTGGGAGGCCAAGGTGGGAGGATCGCTCGAGATCAGGAGTTCGATACCAGCCTGACCAAAAGTGAGACCCCAGGTCTACTAAAAGTAGAAAGAAATCATCTGGACAACTAAAAATATATAGAAAAAATTAGCCGGGCATGGTGGTGCATGCCTGTAGTCCCAGCTACTCGGGAGGCTGAAGTAGAAGGATCGCTTGAGCCCAGGAATTTGAGGTTGCTGTGAGCTAGGCTGATGGATGCCACGGCACTCTAGCCCAGGCAACAGAGTAAGACTCTGTCTCAAAAAAAAAAAAATCTATTTTCACGGGAGAGACAAAAAACAACAAGAAAAATCAATTGCATATATAATATGCCAGATGGTGACAGAGAGGGCTGGGGAGGGTGTCACGTGTATTGAAGTAGGGTGGGTAGGGAAGGCCTCGGGGAGAAGGACACATTCATGCGAAGACCTACACAAGGTGAGGCAGAGAGCTCTGTAGATTGCCAGGAAAAGCATTCCTGGCAGGGAATAGCCAGTGCAAACTCTGAGATTGCAGAAAAAGGCAGAAGGGGCGCGTGGAGGAGAGAGGGAAGAGGGAGAGGTCACACAGGCTCGGCTTTGGTTTCCAGTGCTATAGCGCATGGAGGATTTTTGAACAAGAGGAGTGACAATGATCATTCCTTTATTCACGCAGCAAACATTTCCTGACGCCTCCCAGGAGCCGAGGGGCCCTGCGCGGGGCGGTGGGGAAATAGAGCTGAGTCAGCCCAGTCCCTGCCCTCAGTGGGCTCCCTGTCTGCTGGGGGAGGTGGGCAGGGACACCGGCAAGTCAAGACCCACCAGGATACGTGTCACCATGGGGTTAGGAGGGACACGGGAGCCAGAGGTGGGGCGTCTAACCATTCCACAGTGCGTCATGGAATGCATCCTGAGGAGTCAGTGTTCAAACCAAGACCCAAAGGTGAGTAAGAATGAGCACAGGGAAGGGTGAGAGGGACAGCAGGCACAAAGGCTTTTGGGCACAGGAGCACTGTGTCCCTGGGAGGAACTGCTGCTCCTAGAGCAGGATGCAGGGCGGGTCCCCGTGAAGGGTCACAGTGCCCTGCTGGGCGGGCATCTATCTGGGCTGATGGGGCACTAGGAAGGGCCAGCTCTGGGTGTCAGAAAGATCCCTCCAGGGCCATGTCCAGGAAAGAGAGGAGGGGAAGCTTGAAAGCCAGGAGGCCGGGGAGAAGGCTAGGGTGACGGTCCAGCCGTGGATCCAACAGCCGAAACTTAAGGCAGTGGCAAGGGCATTGAAGGGTGGGAAGAGACGTGAAGGCTACTTAAGAAGTCCTCACTTAGAGCCGGGGTCCTACTCAACACTAGAGTCTGTTGTATAATCCTTAGAAGCTCCTACAGGAGCTCAAATATGGTGTAAATCCAAGGGAAGTCTGTCCTAAGCAGAGACACTAACAACAATAAAGATGTTTGTCCCTTAGGCAGGTGGCCGAGGTAACCCAGGAGACCCTGGCTGAGAAGGAAGCGTAGTAAACATGGGAGGCCGGGGAGGGGCTGCTGAGGCTGGAGGCCCTGGTCATCGTGGTGGGGTGGCTTTGCTGTGGTCTATGGCCTTGGCAGACACAGCCCTACAGAAACACAAGGGACTTTTTTATTCTTACTGATTGTGAGAGTGAATCTGTGAAATTCCAGCATTCCATCCCCTGGGATCGGAAGCATTTTCCTCCCCGGCAGGAATCTGGAGCTCAGTGTCAGAAAGATGGGCTTCCCGCATCTTCCATCTGTGTGTGCTCTCCAGGGCTGGGTAATTGGAGGTCACTGTCAAGGCTGAAGAAGAGGCGTCGGGTGCAGAGTCTGGAGAGAACCAGGCTCCAAGATAACCTCACTCACTCGGCCTGTCTTCCTAGAGCCCCTGCCAAGTGCCAGGCACCAGACTGGGCACCAGGGATCCAGCAGTGAACGAGATGGACAAGGTCCCTGCCCTCATGGAGCCTCAGTTCTAGTAAGAGAGGTGTTTCTTTGTTCCACAAATGTTTACTGAGCACCTACTATGTGCCAGGGCACAGATGCAGGTCAAGCAGGTGAGACTCTCTGCCCTATTGGAGCTGACATTCAAGCTGTGGGAGACAGACTACACGGAAGAGTAAGAAAGTCAATAAATAACACACGAGGGAGGTCTGACGGTAAGTGCCACAGAGAGAGAAAATAAACAGCAATAATAAACAAGGAGGCAAACACATAAAGCAATTATAGATTAAAATAAGGTGTAGGAAGGAAACCAGCACAGGGCTGAGGCAGAAACTAGAAGGGAATGTCAACTCCAGGGAAGGTGATCTAGAAGGGAATGTCAACTCCAGAGAAGGTGATCAGGAGGTGACCTTAAAGCTAAGATTTGCATGATGATCATGGGCAGAGTGGCAGGAAGTGTGTCCCAGGCAGAGGGAACAGCAAAGGCTAAGGCCGTGAGGTGGAGAGGCCCCTACCATGTGGAGAAAATCAAAGAAATACAAGGGGCTGAGGCACAGTACATCCAGGGTTGATGAGGTTGGAAAGATGGACAAAAGCGAGACACAGAGTGCCTCCCGGGCATTTGGGTTTTATTATAATTGCACGGGGGACTCACAGATGAGTTTTAAGCAGGCTTTAACATGATGCTGTTTCACATTTTAAGAGGATGTTGGCTGCTGAGTGGAGAATGGATTTGGCATGGGAGGGAGGGAGGGGTCAGGGGTCGAGCACGGAAGCAGCCAGACCAGTTCCAATGCTGCTGCACCTGTGCAGGCGACAGATAAGGGCGGCTTGGAAGAGGATGGCTGAGAAGAGATAAGTGGGTGGATTCTTTGCCTTCTATTTTGGAGCTAAGGCCACAAGAACTGCCAAAGTGGGAGATGAGAGCAAGGGAGGAATAAGGAACCCTCCCAGCTTTGACTAGAGCAGCTGGGCAGAGGACGCTAACATGGGGAAGAGTGGGGGGACAGTGGGGCAGAGGCATTCCTGGGCTGTCGACCGAGCATCAGGGACCCCAAGGCATCAGGGACCCCAAGGTATGTACATAGCACATAGCAGATCTAGTTGCCCACCACAGGTATCTGGGAGATTACCCGGAGAGCGACTGGATAATCAGAGAGACACTGGAGACCAGCAGCAGAGGGACATCGAGTCAGGCAGGCTGGGGAATCCCAGCTCTACCACGCGACACTGGACAACTGACCTCAT